>ML272423.1:33064-49532 GCA_005239495.1 Nicotiana undulata | reverse complement strand
CCGCGGTCATTTACCAGTACTCTGCTTCTGCCCGCGTCCAGGTCTGCGGTTGCGGTTTCGACCGCATTTTTCACCCTGTTACATTCAGAATTTGGAAAAACGTAAAACATGAAAGTTGTAGCCCTTTGAGTTAGATTTCCAACAATAAATTATATAGACCAAATGGAGTTCAGAGCAAAACGTTATGGCCATTTTACTAGACAGTGCGTAATATGCCTATTCGAGTCTTCGTTTGTTCTTAACTATCAAATTTGACTCCCGAACACGATCCCCGCTTAATTTCTTGGGCTTTTACTCAGACTTCAAAGCTCCAAATTACTTGAATTCATTTCATAGCATCTATATGGCTCGAAATCACTCCTACAAGGCATAAAACACACAATTAGTGCAAAACACTAGCAATTAAAGTTCAAACTCAATTAAAGTGCAGTAAATTATAGAGTAATAAGCGACTAAAATTCGTAATTATATCCTATCATCACGTAGTTAAAATTAACAGAATAGTCATGATATAGGCAAGAATGATAAAAAATCAAAAACCCTAACAAGCAAACATAGGGTAAAAATCACAGAATCACAGGATGCTCATGAGAAGCAAACACATATGTAGGTTAATCAAATATATACTCAAAGACGGACTCAGAATCACAAATTAAACTAAGAAACTTAGGGCTTTAAACATAAAAAACTCAGATAAAAAGAGAAAAATCTAGATTAACGTTTAAATATGATGAAAATCATAAAATATCATAAGGAAACCCGTATTTGAAAAGAGGTTTAAGAACCCTAGTTTCAAAGATGTCATTTTCAAGAAAATCGGAAAACCTTTAAAGAAACAATAGAATAACTCATAACACGCCCAGATCTGTTGCATATCTAAGAAAACCAGGGGCTAATTGTTAGGGTTTCATAGAGACAATCCAAAGAGAAGGAGAAACGGCTTGAGAACCACTGGTTCTAGCCGAAAATAACAGAATCTTACTCGGACGGCCATGGATGGCCGGAAAACGGCATGAGAAACCATGGGAGGTGAGTGAACTGCCTTCTGGTTCCTCTGAGGGCCTCAAGGCAGTGATACTCGGCGTAGGAAGGAGAGTCATGAGGGGAGGAGAGTGGTGAGACCACCATAAAGGCCGGCAAGCTAACGGCCGGTGAGAACCATGGCGGTTCTAGCAGAGAGCGTTTGAGAGAGATGAGAGAAGAGGACGGCAGAGAGTGAGAGGGAAATGAGAAGGGGAGAAGGGTAGTCTTTAGGGTTTAATGTATTGGGTCGGGTAGGATAGAGATTGGGCTTGGGTTATTGGGTTACTTGGATTGGGTATTGGGATGGTCTCAATTGGGTTGGGGTCAGGTTTGATTTAGGCTAGATTTTAAATAGGAAGGGCTAATTATTAAATACCCAATTAAATAGATAAAGTAATTAATAAAATAGCTAATAATTACATAAAATAAAATTAAGGCTAAATAAGTGAAATTAAGGTAATTAACTAGTATTAAAAATATATAATGACGGATTATTGAATTAAAATAGTATAAAATGTACAATTAGGCTATAATTGCAAGAATTGTTGTAATTATAGCCAAATAATGCCAAATTGGCTAATTTGTGAAATAATTAAATCCTAATAGGATTAAAAAATGATATACTGGGCTAGAAAATATTTTGAAATGATTTATAATATAATTTATGATTAATTATTGAATATAGAGTACTGAATAAATTAGAAAAGAAATTAGTAAAAAATATGAAAAATTATGGAAAAATACCAATTATTATAAAAAGTGATTTTGAGAGTATATATGCAAATTTTAAAATAATTTGAGGAAAAATTGGGTATCAACAAAGGGTTAAGCCATAATAGAGCGTTGCATATCACGGTACAATATGAAGACAAATTCATTGCCAGGGATTTGATAGATGGAGGTTCCAATCTCAACATCTGTTCATTGATGACTTTGAAGAGATTGGGAAAAGGATCGCATGAGATACGAGCAGGAATTATGAACGTAAAAGCGTTCGACGGATCTCAAAGGGCCACGATCGGAGAGACGAACCTTTGCTTACAGATGGGCATGACTTGGTTTGATGTCAAATTCCAAGTGCTCAACATATCCGCCTCATACAATTTATTATTGGAACGAGCTTAAATACACGCCACTGGGGCTGTAGAATCTACTCTGCACCAGGCTATGATGTTCGAATGGAACCATCATGAGGTGATCATTCATGGAGACGGGAGTAATCCTATTTATACCAATCAGACTGTTCTGGCCGTGGAAAATAAAAGGAAATTGGGCGGAGAGACTTACCATCGCATTGAGCGTGTTAATGCAATTGAGAATGACAAGTGGTGGAGTAGCAAAATAGAGAGCATACTGGCATGGGCAGGATATGAACCTGGTAAAGGGCTCGGAAAGAATCTCCAGGGTATTTCCAAACCAATATAGTTAAAGCGTCACGGTACAACCTTTGGACTTGGATATCAGTTCACCTGGCATGAGTATCAGAATTGGTTGCCACCATGGCGCGGTCCTTACTACCCTCTTGAGCAACCAATACCGCATTTGAACCAATCCTTCCATCAAGCTGATATGATGTGGGGATCCAAAGAAGACAAGGTGCCAGCTGGTTTGAGGAATCTATTCTTAGAAGATGGAGACACGGATTGCAGTGTAATAGTTGAGACTGGAAAGCCACACCATCAAGGGCCCGCCGAGTCCCTGTGTAGCCTGTCTAATAGTGTCATTTATTTTCAAAAATAATCCTTTTTGAGCATTTTAAAAGCATTTTTAGTATTTCGTTTGGGAAACATTGTTTGAATCATTAGAATCTCTTTTTGTTTGACATTTTGATAATTATCAATGGCTTAATGTTTTATTATTTATTACTATTCTCTATATCTTTCTCTCTACAACATTGTTATTTCTTACCTTGATGAACCAACGATTATGACATGTAATGAGACAACGCAACATAAGGATAGTGACTCGGAAGAGATAGAAGAAAAAAATGTAATACCTGAAGAAATTGTCAGAGAAGTTGAGAACTTTGAGAATAAGCCTAAGTCCAACCTGGACGAAACTAAGATAGTCAACTTGGGAGATTCTGAAACAGTCAAAGAAACTCGCATAAGCATTCATTTGTCACCATCAGAGAAAGAAGAGTACACTCATTTCCTGAAAGAATACGAAGACGTTTTCGCATGGTCGTATGATGATATGACCGGGTTGAGCACATCCGTAGTGGCTCATAAGCTACCTACCAATCCGATGTGTCCGCCGGTAAAGCAAAAGCTCAGAAAGTCTAAGCCAGATATGAGTTTGAAAATCAAAGAGGAAGTCACCAAGCAGATCAAAGCTAAGGTTCTCAAAGTAGTTGAATATCCAACTTGGTTGGCCAACATTGTGTCGGTTTCGAAGAAAGATGGGAAAGTCAGGGTGTGTGTCGACTATCGGGACCTAAACAGAGCAAGTCCCAAAGATTATTTCCCACTACCAAACATACACATACTGATCGACAACTGCACCAAGCATGAACTCCAATCCTTTGTAGATTGCTTCGCGGGTTATCATCAGATCTGGATGGTTGAAGAAGATGCCGAGAAAACATCCTTCATCACACCATAGGGGTGTATTGCTACAAAATGATGTTGTTTGGTCTGAAGAATGCTGGGGCTACTAACATGAGGTCCATGACAACTATTTTCCACGACATGATACACAAGGAAATAGAAGTATATGTGGATGACGTCATCATCAAATCCAAGAAGGGTACATATCACATAGAAGATTTGAGAAAGTTCTTTGATCAGCTTAGGAGGTACAATTTGAAATTGAACCCCGCAAAATGTGCTTTTAGGGTCCCTGCCGGAAAATTGCTAGGATTCATCGTCAGCCGCCGAGGAATTGAGATAGATCCATCAAAGGTCGAGGCTATCTAGGATATGCCGCCACCAAAGAACAAGAAAGACGTAATGAGTTTCTTGGGGCGTCTCAATTACATCAGCCGCTTCATAGCACAATCAACTGTAATATATGAGCCGATTTTCAAAATGTTGAAGAAGGATGCCGCCACCAGTTGGACTGAAGACTGCCAAAAAGCTTTTGACAAAATCAAAGAATACTTGACCACACAACATGACGAGATAGGAAGGAAAGAACATGCAATATATCATCTGAGTAAGAAGTTCACGACCTACGAAGCACGGTATTCTCTGTTGGAATGCACTTGTTGTGCTCTGACATGGATAGCTCAGAAATTAAGGCACTACTTCTGTGCATATACCACATATCTCATATCAAGATGGATCCTTTGAAGTACATCTTCCAGAAGCCCATGCCTACAGGGAAGCTAGCAAAATGGCAGATATTGTTGAGTGAATTTGACATCATTTATGTGACCCGGAAGGCGGTTAAGGGACATGCGTTAGCGGATCATCTTGCGGAAAATCCGGTAGGAGGAGAATATGAGCCACTAAAAATGTATTTTCCTGATGAAAAAGTTTCATTCGTAGGAGAAGATATTGCCGAAGCCTACAACAGGCGGAGAATGTCCTTCGATGGAGCAGCAAATTTCAAAGGAGTGGTTATTGGAGCCATTTTGGTGTCATAAACCGGTCAGCATTACCTGGTGTCCGCAAATCTCAGATTTTCGTGAACCAATAATATGGCGGAATATGAGGCTTGCATATTGGGGCTTAATTTGGTCGTTGACATGAATATCCAAGAATTGCTGGTAATTGGTGATTCAGATTTGCTAGTACACCAGGTACGACAATGGGCTACAAAGAACACCAAGATATTACCATATCTATATCATATACAAGATATGATGAAGAGGTTCACGAAGATAGAGTTCAGACATGTCCCGAGAATCCAGAATGAGTTCGCAGATGCACTGGCCACTTTGTCCTCCATGATACAACATCCGGACAAGAATTTCATCGATCCCATTCCAGTAGGGATCCATAATCAACCAGCTTATTGTGCTCATGTTGAAGAAGAAACAGATGGAAATCCATGGTTTCACGATATCAAGGAGTACTTGGCAAAAGGAGAATATCCAGAGCATGCAAATCATACTCAGAAATGTACGCTCGGGAGATTCCAACCATTTCTTCCAAAGTGGAGGAATTATGTATAGAAGAACTCCAGACCTACGACTATTACGGTGTGTTGACGCCAAGGAAGCTTCCAAACTTCTTGAAGAGATACACGCTGGAACTTGCGGCCCACATATGAATGGTTTCATCCTATCTAAGAAGATATTTTGAGCAGGATATTTTTGGATGACTATGGAAACAGACTGCATCCAGTATGTCCAGAAATGTCATCAATGACATATACATGCAGATATGATATGGGTACCTCCAAATGAACTTAATGCAACAAGTGCACCTTGGCCTTTTGCCGCCTGGGGAATGGATGTCATTGGACCAATCGAGCTTGCCGCTTCAAACGGGCACATGTTCATTCTAGTGGCCATAGACTACTTCAAAAAATGGGTTGAAGCTGCATCTTACAAAGCCGTAACCAAGAAAGTCGTCGCAGATTTCGTCAGAGACTGTATTTTTTGCCGATTCGGGGTTCCAGAATCCATCAACACTGACAATGCCGCCAATCTCAACAGAGACCTAATGAAAGCTATGTGCGAGACCTTCAAAATCAAACACAAGAATTCCACAGCATGTCACGATCCAAAATCCAAACATGGTCGTGATGGCGTCTATCATGTTACTAGACAAGCCTACTTCCCGAAATATTACTATTGATAGATTTTAAGAATTTAATAAAACAATATCAACATTTAAATAGCTCATAAACTAAATCAACTCTAAATATAATTCATATAAAGATACGGAAGCTAGCCTCAAACATCGGGGTTTCACTAAGTCATGAGCGTCTAAAACTATAAACTAAGATATATAAACTGCCTAACTATCCAAAAAAAGAAATGACTAAAGGAGTAACAAGGTTCTGCGGACGCTAGCAACTACCTTGCAATCTCCAAAGATAACCGTCCTGAACTCAACGATCGTCGCGCTCTAACGCACCTGGATATGCACATAAAGTGCAGGGTCTAGTATGAGTACAACCGACTTAGTAGTAACAACAATAACTAAGGAATTGAGTAGTAGTGACGAGTTAAGAAAAACAGTCTAATTATTTATTTTCACAATTCAAAAATAACAGGAATAAACAGGTAAATTCCATAACTCAGTAAATGCCTCAAAGAAATTTAACAAATAAATGCAGCAACATCAAAAGTAACTCCAACCTCACAGCAATGTCACTCCATCACTCATCACTCGCACGCAACACTCAACACTCAACACTTATTTCACTCAACACTCCGCGCTCACTGGGGTGTGTATAGACTCCGGAGGGGTTCCTAAATCCCAAGCACTAATCACGGACAACTCACGTGCCATAATATTAATACCGGGATCCACACGATTAACTCACGTGTTACGCAGACAACTCACGTGCTATGGTATCAATACCTGAACCCGCACGGTCAGCTCACGTGCTACGCGGATAGCTCACGCACTATGGTATTAATATCCTCACAACCAGGCCCTCGGCCTCACTCAATCATGTACTTCACTAGCCTCACCATGATCAACAAATAAGGGGACACAACCCACATCAAGTATCACAGCATATTAGCAAATAATAGAGACTGAGGTAAACATGTACAATAATTTCTATTACTGAGCACAAATAACGTTAGCATGAATAAAGCCTAAGCATGATCTCTAACATGAAGGCAGACAAGTTCAACAACAAGTTACTACGTAAACACAGATGATGGCCATGAGGCCTCACGAGACGGACCAAGTCTCCATCCCTCAAGGTATACACCCACACGACCGTCACCTAGTGTGGGTATCACATCCACACAGTCATACGATATCAAATTCTCCGGGTTTATACCCTCAAGGCCAGAGTTAAAACTGTTACTTACCTTAACATCGTAAAATCCTACTCTAGGATGCCCTCGTCTCTAAACTCAGGCTCCAAAATCTCTGAATCTAACCATAATCAGATTAATACCATCAATATAGTCTAACAAATCGAATTTCATAATAAAAACTACAGAATATGCTAAAAATCTGAAATCGGCCAAAACCTGGCCCCGGGCCCACGTCTTGAATTCAGTAAAAAAAATGGCAGAATCAAACCCCTCTTCCTCTCCCGATTCTAACCATATAAAATTTATCAAAATCAGACTTTGTTTGGTCCCTCAAATCCCTACCTAAAACTCTCCAAAACTCATGCCCTACCTCCCTCAATTCAACTTTGAAATCATCAATCAAATCCCAAAAACGAAGATGGATTCATGAAATATAACCAAAAACGAGTAGAGAACACTTACCCCAATCCCTATGGCGAAAATCTCCTCCAAAATCGCCCAAATACGAGCTTTCCAACTCAAAATATGACCGAATGAACAAACTCTAGTTTAATATATTTTTTTGCCAGCTATTCTGCCTCGTTTCTCGTGCCAAACGATCCCGAAACTCGCTTTTTATGTCTCCGGTTGGATTCCTTGTGAATTTTTAGTCAGGTTAGGCTTTTGAATCACTCAATTTGACCTTATAACGAAGGAGATATGTAAGTTTTAATATTTGCAAAAAGTACAAATATTTAAATACGCCGTCAGTGACAATTTCGTAATTAATCTGGGAAAAAATATGGCAACTCTATTTTTAGTAAAATGACCATAAATTTCTCATACGATGTCCAAATTTGACAATTCTTTTTTGCTACGGGTCCATAATTACGATACGGATCTAATGCTTCAATCAAAAAAGAAATCGGAGCTCATTTCTTTCAATATGATATCATTTATGCTTGAATAAACGGCGTCGAAACATAAGAAAAACGAGCGCAACACAACCCAAACATATCTGAAACTCACCTGAGGCCCTCGGGACCTCAACCAATAATTCCAACAAGTCATATATCACTGCCCGAACTTAGTCAAACCGCCGGAACACCCAAAACAACACCAAATCAACCTCGAATTCAAGCCTAAGAATTTCTAAACTTCCAAAATTCACCAACGACGCTGAAACCCATCAAACCACGTCTGAATGAGCTCACAATTTTCACACACGTCACAAATGACACTAGAAATTCCTTCCTTAAGAATTATACAGGAAGCTGAACTTAGTGATGCAGAGTGGGTAAGGAATCACTATGAAAAATTATCTCTCATTGACGGGAAAAGAATGAATGCAGTATGTCATGGTCAACTCTATCAGAATAGGATGTCCAGAGCTTTCAACAAAAGGGTCAAACCTAGACAGTTCACACCGGGGCAGCTGGTGCTGAAACAAATCTTTCCACATCAGGATGATGCCAATAGAAAATTTTCACCCAATTGGCAGGAACCCTACATGGTCCACAGAGTACTAATAGAAGGAGCACTCATACTCGCAGAAATAAATGGAGAAGTTTGGCCAAAACCTATCAACTCATATGCGGTCAAAAGATATTATGTGTAAGTTGTTTACATTTATGTAATATGATGTAATTGAACTACGCTCGACCTGATTCCTGTTTAAGAGGGGATACGTAGGCAGCTTTGTGGGTTCGATTACAGTTCAATAAAATTTTCATTTTCCCCACAACCAGAAACTGGGGTAGAATTTTGAGGAGGACCCTCAAAATTCCGGAGCAAGTCCAGTCGATGTCACCATATGCGGAACAACCATAAAGTCGTCTCAATAACTGGGGTAGAATATTGAGGAGGACCCTCAAAATTATATGACAAGGAGGTTGCAATGTCTCTAATAGTGTCGCAGTTATTGGTTCATCTAATTTATTTAGTATTGCATATTACTGTGTTTTAAATAACTATGCACGCATATTTTCGAAAAATTTATTTTTAGCCAGATGCTACCTATCGTAACTCGAGCATGATTTCAATGCGGAGAAAAGCAAAGCAAGCACGCGGAGGCGCGAACCAAACTCCCCCATAAAACTCACGATTTTCCTTTGGATGCAGGAACAAGGAATAGTCGCAAGTACGTGCGCACTTTAGAATCACCATCTTCATAAAGCTGCCAAGCGCAACATATCTCCAGCTAAGAAATACTCTGCCCATACCTATTATCTGTTTATTGCATGAGACTAAGCTCTGTCTCCATCTTGCATGAGGCTAGGACCTGCCTCCTCAATTGCATAAAGGCTAAGCTCTGCCTTCCCCTTGCATGAGGCTAAGAACTGTCTCCATGTTGCACGAAGCTAAGCCTTGCCTCCTCAATTGCATAAGGCTAAACTCTTCCTTCCCATTGCATGAGACTAAGCATTGTCTCCTTTCTTACATGAGTCTAAGCCCTGCCTCCTTAATTGCATAAAGCTAAGCTCTGCCTTCTCCTTGCATGAGGCTAAGCACTGTCTCCATTCTTGCCTGACGCTAAGACCTTCCTCCTTAATTGCATAAAGGCTAAGATCTGCCTTCCCATTACATGAGACTAAGCATTGTCTCCATATTGCATGAGGCTAAGCCCTGCCTCCTCAATTGCATAAAGGTTAAGCTCTGACTTCCCCTTACATGAGGCTAAGCACTAACTCCGTCTTGCATAAGGCTAAGCCTTGCCTCCTCAATTGCATAAGGTTAAGCTCTATCTTTCCCTGCATGAGACTAAGCATTATCTCCCAACTTTGCATGAGGCTAAGCCCTTCCTCCTTAATTACATAAGTTTAAGCACTGCCTTCCTCTGCACGAGACTAAGTATTGTCTCTCCTTGCATAACCACATATGCTGCGCTATTCAAAAACCTTGCATTATTCTCTTCTCTCGGGGCTAAGCTCTTCCCCCGATCTCACACAAGACTAAGTTTTGTCGTGTTTCATTTCAAACATCATGTATTTGCATCTCATGGGATGAAATATCGTCATTTTGTTCGAAGGCATCATAGTCTGAAGACATCATCCTCATAGCTGGAAGACAACATGCCATGTCCTGAGGATATCTCAATAATGCACATCATTATTCAAAAGCACCATCCTCATGGCCCGAGAACATCATTTCATGGCATGTGAATCCCCTATCTCACATTTCATGGCACGGGACATCATGGTCTAAGGACACCGTCCTCATCGTCCAAAGACAACCCTCATGGTCCAAAGGGAATTTGTATCATGTCTAAATTCTCGCAATAATCCATATATATTTGCATGCATCGTGTTTTAAGTTTTGCTGCAAGTGAGCCAAGAAGAAACCATACTCCTAAAGGGAGCAATCTTTGCTTCAGTTTCCATTCAACGTTCATATCTTGCAACTATTTCAAACATAACCGATCACCATCTGTTACCCATTCCCACCTGATAACCAATCAAATATCGATAACCATTCTCAATTCCATCGGTTTGTTCCACCGTTGCATCCAGAACTACACATGGCCTGATTCCTGTAAAATCAGGGATATGTAGGCCGCTCAGAAACCGGGGTCTGGCCTATATTTTCCAAAATCACCCCATTCGGTCAAAATCAAGCATCATTTCTTTACCCGACAACTCTTTCATCCTTCCCGGATAAAGAGGGCAGTTGTTGATACCCAATTTTTCCCTCATATTTTTCACACACACACACATACTCTCTATCTCTCTCTCTCAAAATAGTGCATATGCATCATCATTTGATTTATAAGCATACACATGTATTGTTTATAATTTTTCATAATTTTTAAAGGCTTTAAATCAATTTATTTTTGTATTTTATTATATAAATATCCAATAATTACCCTCCAATTTATTTTTATGATTATTTAATCATCTAAACTTATCAATTACATCAATAGGAGGTTTTAAATATTTTCAGTGCATTTCTTATAATTACATTTTGCATTTTTTTGGCTAAATTGTATATTTTTGCAATAATAGCCCATATACATACATAATTACATTATTTATGCAGAAAATGACTTTTTATATTTTTATAATGTTAAGTAATTATTTTTAACCATTTTCACGCACAAATGATATTTTTTTTAATTATTTATCACTTTTATAAATTATTTATTTGACCTCAATTGTGGGATTATACTAGGTATGTTGTTGTTGTATAAATTATTTATTTGATTGAAATTGGGTATTTAAAATCTAGCCCTAAATTCCTCCTATTTTTGGACCTAATACACTAGCCCAATACCCCTTACGCTAGCCCAATTACCCTTGTCCCAAAACCAATTAACCCAACCCCATACCCGGTCGCGACCCCTTTAAACCACCCAACCCAAAACTCTTTTAAATCGTGGTCATTGATCTCAGATATCAACAACCCACATTACACCCTTCCCTTTTAATTATACCCAAACCTTTAACCCTAATCATTTCTCACCGCCCCACCTCCCTTGAATCCTCTCATCTCTCATCTCACGAACCCTAGCCATCGTCTCTCTCAACCTCCCAAAATCCGGCCCTAAAATGAAATCAATCGTTGATTCACTTGCCTTATTTATCTCCCCTCACTACTGGTTACTCGTCTGTGGTGTTACCTAGTTGCTTGCCTAACATGCCAAGCAAATCTCATCAAAATCGGACCGAGTCGGTTCAAATCTTTGATTTCTCTGATTATTCTGTCTATGTTGATCATCTATTCTTTGTAAGTACGAATATTTTATATATTTGTTGATGATTCTTACCTACCCTAAATTAGAGTTTTCAAACATCTTTCAATCGAACCAAAATGGGTTTGATTTTCTAATTTTAATGATATTCTGCCTATATTCATCCTATTCTTTGTGATTTTTGCTTTTTATTTGTATATCCTTCCGATTTTACACTTTTCCTAAAATTAGGGTTTGAGATTTTTCCCTTTTACTTACTGATTCTGATTGCATGTAACGAATCTTTCCTTTCTCGTGTTCGATTAGTGATTTTCCTTATTTGGATAATAATTTCTACTACTATATAAACCCCTCCCCATTCCCCTTTGAAAGAAGATACTAAATCGTTAATATTTACTAAAATTGAAGTTATAGCTCTTTGTTCTCTAAATACTCTTGTTCTATATTCTGGTTCCTGGCCGGCTGAAAGCCAAGGCTAGAAATTCTAGTTTTTTTCTATTGTGGACTCTGTTCTTTCTTGTTTTCGCTTAACTAGTGAGTTGCTGAACTTTTGTCACTTCATTCCTATTTACCTGTCATTTACATATGTTCTCGCTTCTGAAGATTGTAGTTTAATGTGTTTTCTGGGTTGTTCTTGTATGCAATCCTGATTGCTTTACTTTAATTTTTGGTTTCTCTAATCTTCACTTCATTATGTTAGTAATCTGAAACATGTCTAAGCCTAATTCGAGTAGTCAGGAGCCTTTTAATTTCGTTTAGCCATTATTTTATTGCCTGGCCTATCTTTGATGTTTAATCCTGCTTAAGGTTGTCCATTTTTTTATTTGAATATGCTCCTTATGCATAATTTGAACTTCCTTTAAGTTAATTGGTCTATTAGGTTAGACTTGAATGCTTTCATTTACTGTGTGACATGAGTTTATCTTCTCTTTCTGTTCTGAGTCTTTGTAATGGCAATCTTGTATAGGCAGTATGTTTTAATCTTGTTCTATCAATCATGACTAGTTAATTTACCCCCCAGCATGTTTAGGCTCACTTGATCCATCAATATGTTGTCATAATTTGTGTTTCTCTACTATGTCTAAATGTTGTTATGTTGTCTAATGTGGAATTAACATGGCTATCTTGTGACACTAGCACATGTACCTAACATAATTTGGACCTTTTCCCTGTTATGAGTCTGTCCTGCAAATCTGTTTGTTAATGGGTAACTATCTGTTCATTAGGTGTTTACTAAGTGTGCTCTTAAAACCTAATGTTTGTCTGATTGTCTACTTCGTGTGCCCAACTTGACTCTGTCTATACCCTTCATTTCTGTCCCCTCAGCTACTGTCTACTCTCCCTCATTATCACTTATGTTATCCTGACCTCCCTAGTGTGGGCACTGCTCAGGATTCATTTGAGACCCTACTAACACACTAGGATTTGGTCCCTAATCTCTCCTTTGAACTACCTTTGTTAACCTCCCTACTGTGAGCACTGTCCTGGGTTCTTGAAGCCCTTGGGAACTCTGACACACTAGGGCCTTGGTCCTATATGCTCAACTTTGTTTTATACCACTAGGTGAATGACTCAATTCCTGGATGCCTTATGTCCAAGAAGGTGAAACTTTTGGGTTATTATGAACTAAGAGAAGGAAGGCCAGGTCTGGCCAGGTGTATCTTTGGTCCTGCTGTAGGCTCCCTATAGCTATTCTACTTTGTAATTTATTCTATTCATTCTGGATTTGTAATAATTATTGTAATAACATTTTGGGGTATTAGTAAAATTGGGGAAGGGGCTTTTATCTTACACTTGCATTAAAAATAGGTAGAAATCCTGTTTGTAGGTTAATTACTTGGCTCAGTAATGTGTTATTATTCTCAAACATGTTCAATTGTCATATGTTAGAAATCATGCCTATAGGTATTCTACTTTGCTAAAAAATGTGTTGCTTCAGTTGTTATAGAAATCATGCCTATAGATATTCTACTTTGCTCAAAAACGTGTTGCTCTTCAGTTGTTATAAACATCATGCCTATAAGTATCCTATCTTGCTCAGATGTGTGTTAGAAATTCTGCCTATAGGTTTTTTGCTTGGTCCAAAATGTGTTCTACTTCCGCTTGTTAGAAACCATGCCTATAGGATCCAAAACTAGTTTTACTTATAGAAATCATGCTTATAAGATCTAAAACAAGTTTTAATTATAGAAATCATTCCTATAGGGTCTGAATCAGTTTTAATTATCATCCTACTCGTTTCTTCAAAAGTTTTCAACATTGTGTCATTGTCATTACTAGAAAGCACACCTATAGGATTAAATAAGCAATTCCGAATATTCTTCTGTGATTACCACTATTAGTTACTGCATAAAACACCTAGACATCATGCCTATAGGTTTAATCCCTTATGCTTAAAATTAGTAGGCAATTATGTAGGGTTTAGAAATTGTATTAAGGAATGGCTTTTACGTATAAACTACCTGCTCATTAATTTAGTATCACATAGAGATCCTGCCTATAGGTTTCTGCAACCTTAACTTGTTAAAATCCGCAACTGTCAATGTTAATCAGTTTCGCGTGCATTTGTTGTCTAAGTGCGGAGGCCAACTTGAGCCCTTATCTGCGTATACGTGAAAGTTCAAAATATTTTGTATGTCGCCTAATATCTTTCATTTTTGAGCAACCTAAGTTAAAGTCTAGAACCACCCTAAGATAGAGGTCCAAATGCCCCATTGACCATAGGCATGGGACGGGTAGTGCACGCATAGGGTACGACTTAGAATTAACAAATGCGCTTTAGGTAAACAACTTAAAGATAGTAATCGGGTAGCAGGAGATGATAGTCTGTGTCTGCTGAATAATATGAGTAACACCTCATCTCGAGGGAGTTACGAAGTATTATTTTTGTTGCGGGTGATCCTTTAGGCTAAAAAACTTAGGACCCCCTACCTTTGTTTTAAAGTCAATCATTTTGTTTGTCCAAATTTTATCTCTTTCCTTATACTAATTCATATAATTCGATTTTGGCCGGGACCCACCGTTGTGGACCTCGTGGAATGCCTAATACCTTTTCCTCAAGGTAATTTTATCCCATACCCGATCTTTGGTAACACAACTAGTTAATCCAGAGTTATCTGCAAATAGGTTCCCTAATGCACCTTAATCTGTTAGGTGGAGACTCTCTCTTTTAATACCCATCCTTAAAAGAGTTGTCATGTGTCGAACCTGATTTCTCGAGAAAAAGGGGCGGACAACATGGAGACTCTGTTGGGGATTATATTTTTAGGCTCTTACCATTGCGAACTTAGTCTAAATGAATTTGTCTCTTTCGATAAGCGTGTCTTTGTTATTTTGATGTTACTTAAACATCCTGCTCCCATTTTCCCTTTTATTGCTACATGCACACCCTATTCCCTATTTTCCCTTTATATGAACTCATATGCAGCTCTTCGCTTAATTTTGCTACAATGTGCATTTCCCCTTTATTTACTAATCATGTTCACTGGCTCCAAACTTTTAATTTTTTTTATATCATGTCTCTCCCAATCCTGGCTCCTTTATTTGCTTTATTACAAATTTTGGGTTATTACGAACTATGAGAAGTAAGGTCTGGCCTGGCCAGGTGTATCTTTGGTCATGTTGTAGGCTCCCTATAATTATTCTACTTTGTAATTTATTCTATTCATTATGGATTTGTAATAATTATTGTAATAACATTTTGGGGTATTAGTAAAATTGGGAAAGGGCCTTTTATTTTATACTTGCATTAAAAATGGATAGAAATTCTGACTATAGGTTCATTACTTAGCTCAGTAATGTGTCATTATTCTCAAACATGTTCGATTGTCATGTGTTAGAAATCATGCCTATAGGTATTCTACTTTGCTAAAAAATGTGTTGCTTTTCAGTTGTTATAGAAATCATGCCTATAGGTATTCTACTTTGCTAAAAAACGTGTTGCTCTTCAGTTCTTATAAATATCATGCCTATAAGTATCCTACCTTGCTCAGATGTGTGTTAGAAATCCTGCCTATAGATTTTTTGCTTGGTCCAAAATGTGTTCTACTTCCGCTTGTTAGAAACCATGCATATAGGATCCAAAACTAGTTTTACATATAGAAATCATGCTTATAGGATCTAAAACAAGTTTTAATTATAGAAATCATTCCTATAGGGTCTGAATCAGTTTTAATTATCATCCTACTCGTTTCTTCAAGAGTTTTCAACATTGTTTATTGTCAGCACTAGAAAGCATGCTTATAGGATTAAATAATCAATTCTGAATATTCTTCTGTGATTACCACTATTAGTTACTGCATAAAACACCTAGACAACAAGCTTATAGGTTTAATCCCTTATGCTTAAAATTAGTAGGCAATTATGTAGGGTTTAGAAATTGTATTAAGGAATGGCTTTGCGTATAAATTGTATGCTCATTAATTTAGTATCACATAGAGATCCTGCCTATAGGTTTCTGCAATCTTAACTTGTTAAAATCTGCAACTGTCAATGTTAATCAATTTCGCGTTCATTTATTGTCTAAGTGCGGAGGCCAACTTGAGCCCTTATCTGCGTATACATGAAAGTACAAAATGTTTTGTATGTCGCCTAGTATCTTTCATTTTTTAGCAACCTAAGTTAAAGTCTAGAATCACCCTGAGATAGAGGTCCAAATGCCTCTTGGACCATAGGGATGGGATGGGTAGTGGACGCATAGGGTACGACTTAGAATTACCAAGTGCGCTTTAGGTAAACAACTTAAAGATAGTAATCGGGTAGCAGGAGATGATAGTTTGTGCCTGCTGAATAATATGAGTAACAACCCATCTCGAGAGAGTTACGAAGTATTATTTATGTTGCACAGGGTGATCCTTTAGGCTAAAAAACATAGGACCCCCTCCCCC
>ML272423.1:0-29919 GCA_005239495.1 Nicotiana undulata | reverse complement strand
CGGATGACACCATCAGTGCAAATCTTGAATAAGTATGGTTCATCCCAATAGAAATCCATGCTATCCCTCCTAAATTTCTTCCTTTGGTTGGAAGAGAGCTCAAAAGGAACAACACCAGTGACAAGATAGTTGGCAATGTCTGCGAACCATGGCATTTCTTGCATTGACACAGAAAGAAGTTGTTCATCGGAAACTATCATCAATTTCAAGCCCATCACTAGGTCAACCTTGCTCCTCCAAGCGGGAAAGATGGTCGTCCACTTGGTTTTCACTCCCTTTTCTATCAATAATATCCAAGTCGAACTCTTGAAGCAACAACACCCACTGCATGAGTCTCGCTTTGGAATCTTTTTTGGTCATGAGATACCGGAGTCCCGCATGGTCAGTGTGAACTATGACCTTGGCACCTATAAGATAAGGACGAAATTTCTCCATCGCAAAGACTATTGCCAATAGCTCCTTCTCGGTGACAGTGTAGTTCATTTGGGCCGAGTTCATTGTTTTGCTAGCATAATAAATGGGGTGAAAGATCTTGTTCACCCTTTGGCCCAAAACCTCCCCCACAGCCACATCACTAGAGTCACACATTAGCTCAAAAGGAGAGCTCCAATCGGGTACGGTGATAATTGGCGTGGAAGTGAGATTTTGCTTCAATAGCTCAAATGCCTTCATACAATTGTCATCAAAGTTGAACTTGGCATCTTTCTCTAGCAATTTGCAAAGAGGATTGACCACTTTTGAGAAGTCCTTAATGAAACCGGTAGAAGCCGGTGTGTCCAAGAAAGCTACGGACACCATTTACCGAAGTTGGAGGTGGCAATTTAGAAATCACTCCAATCTTCGCCTTGCCTACTTCAATTTCATTTCTCGAGATTTTGTGGCCCAACACTATCCCTTCTTCCACCATAAAATGGCATTTTTCCCAGTTTAGCACTAGGTTGGTCTCTTCACAGCGAGCGAGGACTTTGTCAAGATTGATCAAACACTCATCAAAGGAATCCCCAACTACATTGAAGTCATCCATAAACACCTCGAGGAAGTCTTCGATCATATCAGTAAAGATCGCCATCATGTACCGCTGAAATGTGGCGGGTGCATTGCAAAGACCAAAAGGCATTCGGGAGAAGGCAAATGTACCATAAGGACATGTGAAAGTGGTCTTCTCTTGATCCTCCGAGGCAATCAAGATTTGATTATAGCCTGAATACTCGTCCAGAAAGTAGTAAAAAGCCCGACCCGCAAGCTTATCTAACATTTGATCCAAGAAGGGTAAGGGGAAATGGTCCTTGCGATTCACTTTGTTTAACTTGCGGTAATCCATACACACCCGCCATCATGTGAACAGTCTCGTTGGAATGAGTTCATTTTTGTCATTTTGGACCACTGTCATGCCGCCATTTTTTGGAACACATTGGACCGGAGAAGTCCAAGCGCTATCCGAAATTGGGTAGACAACCCCTGCATCAAGCCACTTGATTATTTCTTTCTTCACCACTTCTTGCATTGCCTCGTTGAGCCTCCATTGGTGTTCTACGGAAGGCTTCGCTCCATCCTCAAGAATGATTTTGTGCATGTAAAATGTGGGGCTTATTCCCCGAATGTTAGCAATAGTCCATCCTATGGCTTTCTTCCTTCTCCTTAGCACTTTTAAAGTGGAGTCTACCAGCAATTGGGTTAGGAAAGAGGAAAGCATAACAGGCAAAGTACGAGAGGGACCAAGATATTCATACCTGAGGTGTGGTGGAAGTGGCTTCAACTCCAATGAAGGTGGCTCTTCGATTGAAGGCTTTGTCGTAGGAGTTTTCCGATTCTCCAATTCCAATGATAGCTTTCGGGGACCATAGGAATAAGAACACATGCCTTGAAGGGCATTGGTACTTTCAAGTAAGCCATCCACCACGAGGTCATCATGGTTCAATAAAGCTGCCTCTACTGGATCTTCAACATTAATCATAGAGCTTGCATCATCAATAATGACCTCGGTGACAAGGTCCATGAAAGAACATACTTCTGTGCTATTGGGCTGTTTCATTGACTTGCAAACATGGAACACAACTTTTTCATTGCCCACCCGGAAAGTGAGCTCACCGGCCTCCACGTCAACTAAGGCCTTCCCCGTTGCAAGGAAGGGCCTTCCCAAGATGATGGGAACTTCATAATCCACTTCACAATCCAATATGACAAAATCCGCGGGCAAAATGAACTTGTCAACCCGCACCAATACATCATCAATGATTCCTAGGGGCCTCTTCAGAGTTCTATCCGCCATTTGAAGACGCATGGAGGTGGACATAGGTTGACCAATCCCCAATGTTTTAAAGACCGAATATGGCATCAAGTTTGTGCTAGCTCCAAGTTCACACAAAGTTTTAGCAAAATCCGCACTCCCGATTGTACAATGAATGGTAAAAGCTCCTGAGTCTTCAAGTTTGGGTGCCATTGAATGCACTATGGCACTCACTTGGTGAGTTATCTTAATGGTTTCTCACTCCATAGACCGCTTCTTTGTGACTAAGTCCATCATGAACTTAGCATACCCGGGCATTTTCTCCAAAGCTTCAACCAAAGGTACATTGATGGAAACACTTTTCATCATATCGATGAATATTCTCTTGCTTTTGCTTCGCCAACCTTTGAGGATATGGAGGAGGGGTCCTAGTCAATGGTGCCTTGTCTTGTGAGACCACCGGTTCCGGCATATCAATCATGTGTTTCCTAGACGGGTTCACATCCCTTTGAAAATCCTCCCCATTATCATGGATATCAATTCTTACCTCACTAGTAGTTGGCTCTTCCACCACTTGGTCAACTTCAATTGGTAACTCATCATTTGGAAATTCAGCATCATCAACAACAATTCTATTTTGTCTATAAGAACTCGCTTCACCACCTTTTCCACTTCTCGTGGTCACCGCCATGGCGTGACCGGTATTATTATTGTTCCTACCCTTGGGTTTCACCACCGTATCACTCGATAGTGCTCTCTTTGGGCGTGTGTTCAAGGCATGATAAATTTGGCCCATTTGTACTTTAAGGTTTCTAATGGAGGTGTTGTGGGAGGCCAATTGAGCATCGGAGTCCGCGTTTCGCTCCATCATTTGCTTGAACATTTGTTCAATTCTTTCCATGTCATTACTTGATGAGCTTTGTCCTTGAGCTTGGTACGGGGGTGGATTGCTTGGTTGTTGGTACATTGGGGGCCTTTGAAAGCCCGACCCCCGGTTACCATTACCACCCTAATTGTTGTTGTTATTGCCTCCGCTCCAATTGTTATCATTGTTGTTCCCCCATTATTGGTTGTTGTTGTTCCCCCAGTTTCGTGAATTGTTGTTATTGTTCCAATTTCTCTGTCTTTGATTACCCCAACTTTGATTGTTGCCTTGGTTTCTCCAGTTTTGATTGTTTCCTTGACTTTGGTAATTATTAGCATACATAACATCCTCTTCTTGATCATCATATGGCTATTCTTGACTATACCCACTTGGTCCTTGGTCACCTTGATCATTGTTGCTTTGCTTTGAATTTCCCCGAAGTCTTCTTTGGTTCACTAACACATTCACTCCCTCAATGGCATTTACTTGCTTTGGACCTTGTAATTGTTGAAGCTGGGCCTTGGCAAGTTGGTATATAGTGGTAGTGAGCTCGGTAATTGCTTGCTCATGTTCTCGAAGTTCTTTGTTAGGGCTATTGACATCGGACTCACCCTGAGGTATGTTTGCTCTACTTTGCCATGCTGACGATGTGTGAGCCATCTCATCTAAGACCTCACATGCCTGGGGGTAAGTCAATTTGATGAAATTTCCACCATCCAATTGATTGACCACACATTGATTGACAGTGTTTATTCCTCGGTAGAAGGTTTGTTGAATCATGGCTTCAGTCATGTCATTGTTTGGACATTCCTTAACCATGGTCCGGTAACGCTCCCAAATCTCATGCAAAGGCTCGTTGGGTTCTTGCTTAAAAGCCAATATTTCATCTCTGAGCGCTGCCATGTGACTAGGGGAGAATTTTTTTGCAATAAACTTGTCTGCGAGCTCATCCCATGTGGATATGGAGTGGTTGGGAAGCCGCTCGAGCCAATCAAGAGCCTTCCCTCGAAGAGAGAAGAGGAATAACCGCAGTCTCAAGGCATCTTCTGAGACGTTTGTTTGCTTACTACCCCAGCAGGTATCCACGAAGCCCTTCAAATGTTTGTAAGCATTTTGGTGGGCGGCTCCGCTGAAATAGCCCCACTGCTCCAAGAGTGTCAGCATCACATTTGTTATCTGAAAATTTCCCGCCCGGATTCTAGGCGGGACAATAGCACTAGCATACCCCTCGTTTGGAAGGACACGAGGGGCAGCTCAGGGAGCTGGTGGCGGGGGAGGGTCTGGAATGTCCTCATTAATATTGGCATGTCGGCCCCGTCTGGGAGGTGGTACTTGGTTAATTTCATCTTCTTGGTTGTCATATACCTCCTCCCCCCGCAATAACGTTTCCCAAAGGATCCGCCATTAGCACCTGAGTGGATCCAACACACACGTTAACAGAAAAAGAAAAGAAAAACACTTAACACCACTATTCACGTAGATAATCAACACCGTATAACTCCCCGGCAACGGCGCCAAAAAGTGATCGGCGCTCACCTACACTACTATAAAGTAGCAAGATGAGGGTCGAAGCAGCTTTTACTCGAAGGATCGGGATCGATTCCACAGAGAGTTATAAATATTGGAGTTGAGTTTCTAGGTAATCTAGTAGTGTTTCGTGCTCTTAATTGCACTTTTCATACTTTTTGATTTGACAATTATACTACGGTTTATTGGTAATTTGCTAATTAACTAACTAATGTCTTTTTGGTTGTTTTCTTAATGGATAAAAGGACCTAGGGTTATGACTTTCACCTAGGTGAATATTTAACAGATTCTAATATCTAAGGCAAAGATGTTATGAAGGGGAGTGTGATATAGCCAATGCTCAAAGTTACCCACTCTATACCTCTCGGTAGTTTGAGTGTCTTTGCCTTAATTGCCTCCCTCGAGGTCAATTTGGTGTCAAATTCATACAAGCAATATAGGCTCAAGTAGGGTTTTACTATCTCTAGATTTAACCCGTTAATTGGGACTATCAATCTCGTGAATACATCCCAATTCCTTGTTGGGCTGATTTTCTAGACTCAAGTTCTCTTTCTCAAAAAGAACCCAAGTCAAATAAATACCAATTAGTATTTGCAACCACTAATATTAAGATGAAAACCATAAATCAGCCGAAATACCAATTACCCATAAACATCTAAGCCTTAATTTAAAGGACCCATCAAACACCCACACTAGGGTTGAGCCACAACCCTAGCTAATGGGTTTAGCTACTCATAATAACTGAAGAAATCAGAGAAATAGATGAAGCAAAACCCATATAATTGAATTATAAACTAAAATTGAAAGATTCAATGTTGAAACCTTTCTAAAATTACTCAAAAAGCTGAAGAAAAACCGTTCACGAGCTCCTGATAATATCAGAGTACAAAAACTTTCTCTAAAAAATGAGAAAATAAACTATTTATAATGGGCCGAATTTTTTGGACAAAAATACCCCTGTGAGGTCACCGCGGACCGCACAAAATAGACCGCGGTCGCGGTGAGGCTTTTAGTTTACAAAATTGGGCCTCTGAATTTGGCCACCGTTGTCCGCGTAAAATGCACCGCGGCCGCGGTGGCTTCAGTGCCGACCGCGAAGAAAGGACTGCGGTCCGCGTTGGTCTTCTAGCCTTCAATGTCGATGCCTCCTGAATCTCCTCAGTGCAGATCGAGTAAAATGGACCGCAGTCCGCATTGGGTTTGACCTTCAAACACTACTATCTGAATCTCTCCACCGCGGATCGCATAAAATGGACCGCAGTTCGCGTTGGTTTGGCCTTCAAAAACACCTCTTTGAATCTCTTCAGTGCGGACCGCATAAAGTGGACCGCGGTCCGCACTGGTCAGTTGAACTTTGCTTGTGCTTGTGCTTGGCACTTGTGCAAGTTTTATTCCCTTTTTAGCAGGTTTTTGACTATTTGTCACCCTTTTTGACTATACCCTCCAACAAGCACAACAAGTAAGCCTTTTGGGACTATTTTGCATACACTTTTATCCAAAATTTAAGCACGAAAGAGTGTAAAATAAGGTAAAATCTCTAGTTATCACTGGACATCAAGATATATGGGAATTAGCGACTGTAGTAGAATGATGTGGAGTGGTAGGTGCTTGTTCATCTATAATTAGAGGTCTCATTCGAGCTCTATTGAATTGAATTACCTTTGTTAGGAAGTGCTTTATTTTTAATGTGGAATTTTTCGATGCAAATCCAAATTCAGATAGGTCCCAATTAAGGGTAGCAAATGGGCGGGTTGGGCTGAATTTGGACGGGTCAAGATGGGTTAGGTCAATAAATGGGTCATTGCCCAATCCAGCCCAATGTGTACTTGGGCTAAGATGGGTTGGGCCAAGTTGGGCGGGTTGGGCTGAATTTGGACGGGTCAAGATGGGTTAGGTCAATAAATGGGTCATTGCCCAATCCAGCCCAATGTGTACTTGGGCTAAGATGGGTTGGGTTAAGATGGGCTAAACAATGGGTCATAGCCCAACCCGCCCAACTTGACCCATGTTTTAGACCTAAGCTCATCTTGCAAAAAAAAAGTATTTTACCTTAAAATGTGTAAGTTGAAAAATATTTTGCGGGAGGGAGGGGGGTTGAGGTGGTGCAGAAAAACGAAAAAATAAAAAACCAAAAATTGAAAATACAAAAAAAAAGTATTAAAAAAAAATTTGTAGAGGGAATTTGCCCCCCGGGGGGGTTGGTGGTGGTAAGGGGTAAGTGTGGGTGAGTGGTGCAGAAAAAAAAAACAAAAAATTGAAAATACAAAAATAAAAAGTAAAATTTAGGCAACTAAGTAAATTTCTAGATTAGTTGGGTTGAGATCCCTTTGTTTTGGGTGAGTTTCATGGGTTGTATTTGGGCTGCTTAATGGGTTAGAATGGGTTATAAAAAATAGAGAAACTTTCAGAAAGCTATCATTTACTATATTACTTCCTATAGCTATGTTTTCAAATTTTTTAGAGTGTATTCGATGTATTTAAGCTACTGTATTCATGAATACAGTAGCATTTCTAGGCGTGAAATAGGGGACTACAACTAAACAAATTTTTGTATTCGGGTGTATTCGACTGTATTCATGGCGTGAAACATGGGATTAAAGTTGGACAGATTATTGTATTCGACTGTAATCGACTGTATTCACGGCGTGAAACAGGGATTATACTGTTTTTAAACGGAAAGTGAATCAATTAACATAATAGACTCCTAATATAACTCAACAAACTCATTTATAACATACAAATTTTGTATTTTCAGTTATAAAAAAGATTTTCAACTGAAAAACACCTCAAAAACATAGCAATCTTCAGAGAAATTATATAATACATCTGAATACATAAATTATATTAATTAAATAAAACATATGAATACATTCATGGAATATAGCGAGACGGTGAATATAATGAAATACATAGAATACAACGGGATACATTGAAATACAATGGAAAAAAAGACAATGAATACAATGAAATATAGCGAGATACATTGAAATACATTGAAATATATTAACAGAAAATACAAGTTCCATTACAACGAGAAAATATTTGTCAAAATCTTTCCTTCTTCCATTGCCTTTTCAAGAGCAATTGTCTGTAAATGGCGACAATTTCGTTGTCTTTTGTTTGGATGTGTCGACTTTGTGTACTCTTTTAGCAAATAAGAATATTAGACCCGAGGGAGAAATATCACAACTTCTTCTCCTTTTCCAGCGAGATTGAAATTCGACTGTGAATGAGATTGGGAGGTTGAGGGCGGCAGTATGAGGGAGAATAGAGATATGGGGTAGGAGATAGAAGAAATTTGAGGGGATATGAGAGAGAAAAATAATACAAAGTTTATTTTATGGCTTAAGGATAGGAGGTAACCATAAATAGATATTTGACTATAAAAAATCAAAAGGTAACTATGGAATATAATTTTTTTAAAGAATATTTATTTAAAATAAATTAGGTATCAAGCTTTGTTATAGGAGGTAACTATTAGTCGTATTAATATTGCTAGTCCTAGCATTAGTAATAATTTTCTATAGGGATTCAAACTCCAATTTCTTGCGGGTTCATTGAAGTCATAGACATTCTTGTGAAATAAGTAAGGCTAGGTCAGCCGTCAACTTGAAGCTATGCAAGCAAACAGATTTAGAGCCTGTTTGGACATACAAAATTTTTGTTTTTTTCCAAATAAAAAGTTTGAAAACAATGTTTGGTTATACATTTCAACCCGTTTTTTCCAATTTCGCTTGAAAATGTATTTTTAAATTTGAAAAACTGGTTCTTACCAGTTTTTCAATTGAAAATGCATTTTCACTAGTTTTTAATTTTATAACCCTATAACTTTAAAGTTAAACAATAGTTTGAAAATGCATGCCCATTTGCATCTTCTGTGTAGTGAAGTAAAGAATATGACAACAGTTAAACAATAGAATATTTGATTATTTATTTCAAGTAGGATAATTAAAATAGGGCGGTTTTGATATTTTTTACAAGTTATGGGATGTCAATCATATTTCATAATTTTGCAACAAAAAAAAAGACATCCAAATATGTTGCAAAAATTATAACCAAACATAACTTCATCTTCAATTCAAATTCCCAAATTGAAAATATATTTTGGAATTCATGTCCAAACGCCTACTTAAAATAGTCTTAGGAGAAGACTACTTAGCAATTAAGGGAGGAAAAGTAAGAACTATCAAGTTCTCGTTCAAATCTCCTTGAGCTATTCTTCTGAATCAAAGATCCTACTTCTCCCTAGGATTTTCACAAATTAATACAAAATTATTCAGCCTAAATAATGAACGTCATGCATCAACTACTAACCATTTTGAAATATCGAATGAGCCACGAGGGATAACGTGCGATACGCACAAGTGGTATTTCTTTGTTCTACCAACACCCAAGAGGCCAAGACGGGAAAATAGAAAAGTATTATAGCAGCAATAAGGTAGAAATTAGAAGTCAAATCTCGTAAAATGATATGTATTCTCACTTTAACTTATTCTTTAAAGTATGCTTAGTTTGATACAAACATCATATGCGAATAACTAATTCTTATATTTACTCTCCAGCAGTTTCTGCATCCGTCTACTAATCCTTGTCAACCCTTTTTTGCATGGACAGACCAGGGCAAAGCTTAGCCTGTTAAGGAAAATCAGAAACCTAAAACATGAACTAAAAATATTGAGAATTGACCAACCGGCAACCGCAGTGGTGGAGCCACATTAAACATGAAAATTACACTATATTGCTAGATAATTTTTTTTATTTTATGTATATTTACTATACGTTGACTCTCCTTGACTTTTCGATGTATCTAATTTTTATATTTTGATACCCCTTGATGAAAATTATGGCTCCGGTACTGCGCAACCGCCTCACACCACCTCAACCCAAAATAACAACTACCCCTTCTTTTCTGCAACTCCATCCCTAGTGGAACAACTTGCAAAGTGATGCCAGTGTACTGCTATTTGCCTTAGAGGTCACCACCAAAGTCAAAAAGAACATCTCCCCAAAAGCTCAGCATAAATTAAGTTCACATAATCATTATGAACTTAACTCTCTTGCTCCAACTCTGTTTAGGTGTATAAAACAACAAATTACTGATCAAATCTTAAGCATTGTCAATAACAATTTCAAGAAGCAAAAATTCAGAGGCAAAAGAACTATCAAATTTAACAAAGTTACAAAAGGCAAAGATCTTACCATTTGCGCTTTCAAACTGCAAGCCCAATCATTACTCGAACTGAGACCTTAAAGGTTGAATAGCCCACGAAGGTGGAGGTGCCTGAAGCAGGATTGGTTTCCCAGTAATAGGATGCTCAAAAGATAAACTTTCTGCATGAAGATCATGACCATCATATCTGCTGCCTTTCCAATCATAGACACCTTCATATCTTACATCTCCTCGTATAGGAATTCCAAGATACTGGCAATGCAAGCGAATTTGATGTGTTCTTCCGCTTCGAGGGCTTGCCCTGACCAAAATCTCATCGTTCTTCAAGTCACAACCAATGACTGATTTCTCTTGAACTATGACTACCGCTTCATCTTTTTGTAAGTCCGAAACCTCTTTAAAACACTCACTGTTCACTGATAATACTTCGAAAGAGGTCTCCATGTCTTTAACAAGTGATCCACCTGGCAGTTTCCTGCCCACATCTGATGCAGCATAAACACGCCAAGCTCCATATTTTGATCGGCCATGACCTGATTTAACAGTTATGTTTTCCCATTTTGGAGCAAGCCCAACACAGAAAGCCAGGTATGTTTTCCTTACCTTATGGTCTGTAAATGCTTTTACAAACTTAGCTGCTACTTTGTGCAACTTAGTAATCAACATTACACCACTTGTATCACGATCAAGTCTTTTAGCTAAATGAAGCTCGGAAACATTAGCCCCTGAAGATATTAAAAGTGGTGGTTAAAACGTAAGAAAACCTCACAAGTACCCAAGTGGTATTTGTCAATTTATTTCTTCACTTAAACATAAGATGATTAAAATGTCTGTTTCACAGAACAACTTACGGACATCCATAAGTCCCCGAAGGACCATGAACTTCATTCCTATTCTCTCCCAAAACCATCTTTAGGCATTTAAAAGCCTGTATTTGATTATACATGAGGAATAAACAGAAGTACAAGAGTTAGACCTATCAAGCAAGATTTAGCCCATTCGCAGATCTATATCATTCATCAGAAAAAGAACTAGATCATCTGTTTTTCTTCCTTCTTGGATAAGAAAGGACAGGGTAATTTATATCACTACCTATTTTTTGAACTGGTAGTGTATTTCACTACTTGTTGACACACTCAATGCCTAGTACCTTCATATAATGAGCTACAGCACATTGTTCTCCTGTACCGTGTGTGATAACACTAGATAGGATAGGACTAGAGGCAGCGTAACTAATTCTATCAGAAAGGTGGTTCTTATTTTATCCTTCCAGAGTGGGAGTAGGTGGAGACTCTTAGGGGCCATTTGGTTCATGGACTAGTTACAGGGAGATCATAATACATAATACAAGGGTTATTATATGATTAAATAATAATATAAGGATCATTATATAGAAATACATGGATTGTCGGGCGGTGAATAATAATACATGGATTGCTATGTGATATCTAAGAATGCATGTATTGTTATGTGGAGATCACGATATACGTGCATTCTTTTTCCAAGGAACAATATACATGCATTCTTATTCTACGTTCTAACAACAACAACAGCCTAGTGAAATCCCATAAGTGGGGTTTGAGGAGGGTAGTGTGCACAGACCTTATCCCTACTCCGGAGTAGTAGAGAGGTTGTTTCCGATAGACGCTCGGCATAATAAGATGTAAACGAGACAGTGTAGCAGTAACAACAAAGGAATCCAGAAAGATAACACCACCAACGTAATAACCGGAAAATAGAGAAAAAAGTAATAACATTAAGCAGTAACAATGGCACAGTACTACAGACGCAATGGAATAATATAGACACAACAAGAGCCACTAGCATCCTAACACAAAACACTTCCAGACTAGTTTCCTACAACCTAACCTACAACCCTGACTAAGGATACAACTGGAGCCACTAGCGGCCTAACACAAAACACTATCAGACTAGCCTCCTTATCTCCTAACATACAACCCTAATGCTCGACCTCCATAACTTCCTATCCTGGAAATTCTGCAATCGTACAATGTCCTGTCTGATCACCTCTACCTAATATTTCTTAGGTCATCCTCTACTTCTCCTCATACCCGTCAAGTCCAGTCGTTCACACCTCCTAACCGGGGCATCCAGGCTTCTCCTCTGCACGTACTCAAACCATCTAAGCCTAGCTTCCCGCATCTTGTCTTCAATGGGAGCCACGCGCACCTTCACTCGGATATCTTCATTCCTAATCTTATCCAACCGAGTGTGCCCGGACATACATCCCAGCATCCTCATTTCTGTAACTTCCATCTTCTGGATATGGGAATTCTAAATTGGCCAACACTCTACGCCATACATCATGGCCGGCCTAACCACCGCTCTATAGAACTTACCTTTAAGTTCCGAAGACACCTTCCTGTCACACAAGACGCCAGATGCTAGCCTCCTTTTCATCCACCCCACCCCTATACGGTGCGTGATATCCTTATCAATCTCTCCATCCCCTGGATAACCGACCCCAGGTACTTGAAGCTCCCTTTCTTGGGGATGACTTGAGAGGCAAACCTCATGTCCATGTCCGCTTCTCCCGACACGCTGTTGAACTTGCACTCCACGTATTCTATCTTGGTCCTGCTCAGCTTGAAACCTTTAGACTAAAGGGTCCGTCTCCAAACCTCCCACCTCCCACCTCCCGTTAACACTGCCTCGCATCTTATCAATCAAAACTATATCATCAGCGAATAACATACACCATGGCACCTCCCTTAAATATGGTGTGTCAGTGCATCCATCGCTAGAGAAAATAAGAACGGGCTGATCCTTGGTGTAACCCCATAACAATCGAAAAATGCTCTGAGTCGCACCCCACTATCCTAACCCGAGTCTTAGCTCCATTATACATGTCCTTAATCACCCTA
The DNA here is from genome assembly GCA_005239495.1 of Nicotiana undulata. Taxonomy (NCBI): domain Eukaryota; kingdom Viridiplantae; phylum Streptophyta; class Magnoliopsida; order Solanales; family Solanaceae; genus Nicotiana; species Nicotiana undulata. Next base: position 17,245 of record ML272423.1, on the reverse strand, counting down.
ATATAAGCCACTGGAACACTTTTCGCCTCCAGACATCTCCAAAGAACTTTCCTAGCGACCTTGTCATATGTCACCATATGCAAATCCTTCTTCCTATCCCTGTACAGTTAAACCAACCTCCGAATAAGATGGATAGCTTTCGTGGTAAAACAACCAAGCATGAACCCAAACTGGCTCTCAGATATCGACACCGCCCTCCTCACCCTCACTTCCACTACCCTCTCCTGCACTTTCATGGTATGACTCAATAACTTGATGCCCCTATAGTTGTTACAATTCTGGATATCGCCTTTGCTCTCATCATACTCCATCTCCATTCATCTGGCTTCTCCTTCGTCCTCAAAATAACATTAAACAGCCCAGTTAACCACTCATATCTTGCTCTACCCACATACCTCCAAAATTCTACCAGAATTTCGTCCGGCCCGGTCACTCTGCCCCTGTTCATCTTATGCATAGCCCCCACGACCTTAGGCATAGCCCCCACGACCTCCTTAACCTTAATGCGTCTACAGTAGCTAAAATATCGGTGACTCTCGAAGTGTTCCAATTCACCTAGCACAATGTCTTTGCTCCCTTCGTCATTCAAAAGCTTATGAAAGTACATCTGCCATCTCCGCTTAATTTGAGCGTCTTCCGTCAACACCCTGTCTTCCTCGTCCTTGATGCACCTCACTTGGTCTAAATCACGAGCCGTCTTCTCTCTCTCCTTGGCTAGCCGGAACAACTTCTTGTCCTCGGCTTTGTCTCCCAGTTCTTCATACAGGCGGTCAAACGCCGCATTCTTAGTTTCCGTGACCGCTAACTTCGCCACCTTCCTAGCTTCCTTATAGCAATCTTTGTTCCTCCGCCTCTTCTCCTCGTCTGTACTCTCCATTAACCTCCGGTACGCCGCTTTCTTTTCTTCCACCTTTCCCTGGACCTCAACGTTCCACCAGTCGCCCCTGTGACCGCCCGAGTAACCCTTCGACTTATTCTACGTTCTATCTTGTGTAAAACAATAAATTCCCAAATTAGTTATACTAAGCTTTACATTAGAGACCAAAAGCGTATTAAATATTTGCAGATGTAGAGTTTTATACTGAAAACCAATGTTTCATAAAGCTTTATGGCCAGATTAGTATCTATTATATGACAAACCAAACAAGTCCTGAGGTTTTAATTCGATTCTAGCCTATGTGATTAAACATGGTGTAGTGAATAAAACAATCCCACAATCAATATATACTCTAAATCATCTTTATCAAAGCCGCACATGCGTCAGTGTTATCAAACCTCTCTTGTAAGACCTTGAAAGTTGAAACTAGGTGAAGCTCAAGTTCGACACTTTGTCTTGCTTAGATAGCGCTTTACTGCGCTAAACAAAGGCATTGAAGGCATACGCCACTTCACCGCGGAATCGTTCTATAATAAAGGATAACTAAATAATAAATATGTTAGTAAATTGCAATTTTTTTATCCGTGAGTTAATGTACTCCACTTCAAACACCAGATATTACAAAAAAACAACCAATAAAATTTATTTTAAAAAAAAAAGATGAAAGAAACCTCACCAGTGTCATTAAGTAAAGCAGGGAGTGAAGACAAAACAGTCTCACAGTAAATTCCTTGGGGCTTATCAACCGCAATGAGCCATTCGTCTTCAAAGATAACATGGCTTCTCGAAAGAGTAAAAAGAGAGGATTTTGAAGAAGCAGTTAAGGCTCTGTGCGGCTCTATTTCCTTAGATATGTCAGGCATTGGCGGAGATAATGGAATTGGATAATCTGTGGCTGAATCAATGTAGCTGCTTTGGTTCGCCATGATGGAGATGAATCGAGGGTGTCGGAAGATTCTGCCAGATGAACTGAGCAAAGGTATTTGACCGAGAGGGAGCTTTACTGTCATTTTTGCCCCTAGCATTTACCTATACTGCCCTAAAGTTTTCAGTTTAGTCCGCTACGAGCGTAAGTTCAATAGGGAAGGAAAGGAAAAATAAAAAAGTAATCCTCATAAAGTTTTAAAAAAATTATAGATTTGTTCTATGAAAATTATACTATTGTATTAATAATATAATTTAAATTAATTCTAATATAAAAATGTAGTTTTATTCTTTTTGAAACAAACTAAAAATAACTAGTTTACATGAAACATAGGATAACATAATTATTTACTATTAAGCAAAATACACATACGAGAAGAAAGTACGATAAATCAACACTCGTTAGCGGGTGGATGACATAATTGATATCTCTACCCCTTTAAATAAAATTTGGGTTTAAGTTAAAAAAAATATAATTATAAATTAATAGTCTCAGAAATTTACTTTATACGAATTTAACTAGTTGAGCGAGTGAATATATGATTAAGGAAAACAAGGAGAGTACTAGATTTAAAGTTACACAAATCATTGAGGCTTATTTCAATGTTCAAAAAATCTTTACTTGGATATCCGTGATATTTATAACTATTTATCAACTTTCTATAAACGATTTCAACATACTCTTGATTCCATCAATAAATTTCACCATTTTCACGAAAATGTTATTTATACCCCTTGATATTTTTTGGAATTTTAAGTTTTCTAATAAGATAAAGCAGAATTTATGGGCAACATCAGAACTGCAGGGGAGAAGAAGTTTTATCAAAAGTTATTGAATTTTAACTTGTATATCCAAGAACAGGGTTAAGGCAATTTTGTCCAGTGTTCTTGTACTTTTCATCACGTCGGCTTTAGGGTTTGCAGAAGAACCTCGGTTTTTCTGCGATTCAATCAATTTTTTCCTATTGTAACGCGCCAAATCGATCCAAAATCTGGACGCTACCTATCTATTTCTTACGATTTGTTTTTGTGTTTTCATTAAAGAGAGGAGGGGGGACGTCCTTTGGAGGTGAAAGGTGTGCCGGTAGATTACATTAGCGCGATACAGGATAAGTATGATGGAGCTATGACTCGGGTTAGGATTGTGGGCGGTGACTCAGAGCCTTTTCCGGTGGTCATGGGATTACACCAAGGATCTGCGCTCAGCCCGTTCTTATTTGCCTTGGCGATGGACGCACTGACAGTCCGACACATCATATCCAAGGAGAGGTTCCATAGTGTATGTTGTTCGCTGATGATATAGTTATGATTGATGAGACGCGAGGCGGCGTTAATGGGAGATTGGAGGTATGGAGGCAGGCGCTGGAGTCTAAAGATTTTAAGTTGAGTAGGACTAAGACGGAGTATGTGGAATGTAAGTTTAGCGACGTGACGGGGGGACAAGGATGTGGAAGTCAGGCTTGACTCTGAGGTCATCCTCGAAAGAGAAAGTTTTAAATTCTTAGGGTCAATTATCCAGGGAGAAGGAGAGATCGGCGGGGATGATACGCACCGTATTGGGGTGGGATGGATGAAATGGAGGTTAGCGTCTGGAGTCCTGTGTGACAAGAATGTGCGACCGAAACTCAAAGGTAAGTTCTATAGAGCGGTGGTTAGACCAGCCATGTTGAATGGGACTGAGTGTTAGCCAGTAAAGAATTCACATATTCAGAAGATGAAAGTATCAGAATGAAGATGTTGAGATGGATGTGTGGGCACACTAGGCTGGATAAGATTGGGAATGAAAATATTTGGGAGAAGGGGGGTGTGGCTCCGGTGGACGACAAGATGCAGGAAGCGCCGCTTTGATGGTTTGGACACGTGCAGATGAGAAGCCTAGATGTCCCGGTTGGGAGGTGTGAGCGGTTGGATTTGGCAGGTACGAGAAGAGGTAGAGGGCGGCCTAAAAAGTATTGGGGCAGGGTGATGAGACAGGACATGGTGCGGCGTCAGATTTCTGAGAACATGACTCTTGATAGGAAGGTGTGGAGGTCGAGCATTAGGGTGGTAGGTTAAAGGGTAATTGAGCATTTTTCTTCTTTGTCCCGATTTTCCTCTTTGTACTGATGAGTATGATAATGTTGTGTCTAGCACTGCTAGCGATTTATATTGTGTTTCACACTTTTGGATAATATTTGTGTTATTGCTTTTCCATTTATTTGTTGTCTCTCACGCTGCTGATATTATTTTTTCGGATTTTGTTATCAAAGATCTATTGTCGGTCTCCCGGAAACATCCTATCTACCCCCTTTGAGGTAGGGGTAAGGTATGCGTACACTCTACCCTCCCTAGCCTACACTAGTGGAATTTTACTGGGTTGTTGGTGTTGTTGTATCAACTTTCTATAATTGATTTCTTGTCATGTTTCACTAATTGTTACTATATTTTAAATTGATTTTCTATTAGAAGTTACAGTAAAAATTGCGCGGTGCGCCCTATTTGGTCGCCCCCATTTAACCTATACCCATATTGTTAAAATTATTTAACCTATACCCTAATTTTTACAACTTCAGGCGCCTCCTTCTTCCTGCTACATGTGCAAACTTCAGCTTATCTAGTGCTGGAGTTTTTACAAATGAACTAAATAACTTCAGCATCTTCTGCTGAAGTTTTTGAAAAAGCTTTATGACAAAACTAAACTTCGGCTTCTTTAGTGCTGAAGTTTTTACAAAAGAACTAAATAACTTCAGCATCTTCTGCTGAAGTTTTTGAAAAAGATTTATGACAAAACTAATGAATCCAGGTTGAAATTTCAGCTTATTTAGTGCTGAAGTTTTTACAAATGAATTAAATAACTTCCGCTGAAGTTTTTGAAAAGCTTTATGACAAAATAATGAATCCAGGACAAACTTCAACTTATTTAGTGCTGAAGTTTTTACAAATGAACTAAATAACTTCCGCATCTTTTGCTGAAATTTTTGAAAAAGCTTTACGACAAAACTATTGAATCCAGGACAAACTTCAGCTAAAACATGCTTAAGTACAGCAAATAGAGAACAAAACTTCAGCTAGTAGAATGCATAAGTTCAGCAATTACAAACAAATTCAGGCTCGACCCTTAGAATGCTGAAGTTTTTGTGATTGCCTTTGCTACTTCATGCCCATATGCCTGAAGTTTATGCGAAAAGTGGGTACGCTTGCAATTTTTTCCACAAAGCGGGTATAAGTTAAAACGTGACACAAAAAGCCGGTATAAATACAAATCTCCCAAAGTTACTTAAACATAATTGTGAGTTGTGACTAGAACTTTCAAATAAATATTAAAATTTACTTAAACATAATTGTGAGTTGTGACTAGAACTTTCAGATAAATATTACGTGATTAATGTAGTTGAAACAACATAAATTAGAAACATTCAATAATCACGCCGCATCAAGCAATATTTGGTATCCAAGCGTTAATAAGTGCAATTTATTACGTGTCGGGCACAAGTCGTAATTGGAGCTCCAGATCCACTTCATTCAATTTAGTCGGGTACAAGAAAGAAAGCTTCCAACACAACTTGTCATCTTCAATTCGTCCACGAATCCATATCGTTTGCTTCCGGAACCATCGTCGAGTTTGGCAATCTCATTTTCTTCTGTAGATGACAAAGTTGTAGGTTATGGCGTCGTCGTCGAGTTCTCTGATTCATCGAATTGTTCCCTTTTTCACCACTCGGATTCGCCAAAATTATCGCCTTTTGAATTCTTCTGCTCTATCTCAACCCCAATCCCAATCCCAAGTCAAAGCTCCCGATTTCGTTTTAATGACCGAGAGTTGCGTTCGTGTCCAATTAAGCTTATGCCATAAAATAATCTGAGCAAAAGCAAAATTATAAATTGCATTTGAAAAAAATACACTTATATAATATGGGTTAACCCATATTCAACCCGCCTATTTGACACCCAACCCGTTTTTTACCCGCATGAAATATGGACGGATTGAGATCCAACCAATTTTTACGTAAAAATTGCACGGGGCACCCTATTTGGTCGCCCCCACATAACCTATACCCATTTTTAAAAAAAGTTTTAACTTGTACCTATTTTTTAAATAACTTCAGTCCCCTTTCTCCTTCTTCTTCTTCTTCTTCTTTCTTCTGCTATTGTTGGTGTTGTTATGAAACTTCAGTTCATGGGGATGATTGCCATAAGTATGTTTATCAAATTATTTAAAAATAAATTATAAATAACTTTCTAAAGTAAGTTTTGAAGAAGATGATCGTAACTTGTTGGATTCAGCTTACTAGTTTTAAATTTCAAGAATTTGAGTGTTTGACTCATGTTGTTGGGTTGTAATACATGGTTCTATTGGTAGTGTTGCCTTTCATTTTTGCCTGCACTCTTGCTGGATCGGAATTACCAAAAAGACTTCCGCCTTAGGCATCTGAAGTTTGCCAATAACAGCGTCTAACTTCAGACTCGAATTTCTGAAGTTTATACTTTAGTGTCTGAAGTATATACCCCGTATGTTTGAAAATCCTAGCCAATATCTGAAGTTCATAATCAAATGTCTGATGTTTATAATAAAATTTCTGAAGTTTATATCAAAATATCTATGACTGAAGTTCATAGAAAAAAATGCATGAAGTTCATATCTCAACAACTGAAGTTTATAACAAAAATATCTAAAATTCATACAAAACTTCAGCTACTAGAATGCTTAAGTTCAACCGTTACAAATAAAAACTTCAGCCAACACTAAGTTTACGTGAAAAACTTTAGCTAAAACATGCTGAAGTTCAGCAATTACAAAAAAAAAAATTCAGCACACTTGGTTCAGCAATTTTTGCTACTTCAGGCCCGTCTACTAGAATGCTAAAGTTTGCGTGATTGCGTTTGCTACTTCAGGCCCGTATGTTGAAATTACGTGAAAAAGTGAGTATGCTTGCAATTTTTTTGCAAAATGGGTACAAATTAAAACCTGACCCAAAAAACAATTATAAATGCAAATGCCCCATTTTTACTCGACTCATTTTTAACTCGCACAAATACAACCTAACCCGCCCATTTGCCACCACTACTTCCAACACAACTTGTCATCTTCAATTCGTCCAAATCCATATCGTTTGCTTCCAGAACCATCGACGAGTTTGGCAATCTCATTTTCTTCTTGACAAAGTTGTAGGCTATGGCATCGTCGTCGAGTTCTCTGATTCGTCGAATTGTTCCCTTTTTCACCAATCGGATTCGCTAAAATTAACGCCTTTTGAATTCTTCTGCTTCTTCTGCTCTATCTCAACCCCAATCCCAATCCCAAGTCGAAGCTCCCGATTCCGTTTTAATGACCGAGAGCTGCGTTCGTGTAGGTTTAGTATATCTCACCATCCGAAGTTTTCCCTTTTTTATCCTAAAAATGTCTGTTATGATTGATCTTATATTTTCTGTCGCTATAAATATTTTCTTATGTGAATTTGTAACATAAATTTTCAAGGTTTTTATGCTGTCACATCACGAGACTTGAACCCTTTTTGTTTAATCAGCTAAAAAGTCAAAACTTGTTTAGTTGCGATTGTTAAATTCCAAGCGAATAGCTCCAACCTCCATTTCTGAAAGGGTTTATATGGAAAATGGGATTTTTTTTTGGGTCTGGAAATTGTGATACATATGACTATGTGAGAACATAATCAGTTAGACGACAAGATTCAAGCTTTTATACTGTTTTATGAGGTTTGATGTCTGTAGAGATTTAGGTGTCGTAAAATTTAATTGAGACAATTCAATGACTTGGTCCTTTTACTTGCCTGAGTAGAGGATGAAAGAGTTGCAAGCTGGTGAACACCAAGAGAAGATGCTTCGTTTGAGTGTTGAAGCTGGTGGTTGTTCGGGGTTTCAATATGAATTCTCTCTAGATGATTAGACCAATTCTGATGATAGGTTTGCTGACGTTTTCTACTATTTGTCAGCCTATTCAATTTTCGAGTAGTATTATGTTATCCTTGCATTAGTTTTAGAGGTCCCTATTTAATTGTCTTAAAACTAATTATTGAGTATAATTGATTGATTGCTGAATCATGTTCTAGGCGGTCATAAGAAATCTGACAGTTGCCTTCCCAAAAGCCACTTAAAATGCACTTTAGTACCATATGTTACCAGTAGTAAGTTTTGTTTATGCTTCCATCTTATTCATCATAGAATTTTTGAGCGTGACGGAGTTAAATTGGTCGTGGATAATGTATCATATGATTTCGTCAAAGGTGCAACTGTTGATTATGTTGAGGAGCTGATTCGCTCTGCTTTTCAGGTCTGTAAATGTAGCTTCCATGACCTTCATTATTGGTATTTTCTTGCATGTCAGTCACATACACATCCATATTGGTATTCTAGATCAATAGCATGACAGATGTTGCTATTCTCATTTTCAATGAAGCAAGAACGAGGACAGATCATTAGCTTAAGCCCAAAAACACTTGCCATTCTCAAATATGATTGTACCACTGACCAATTTATTAGCCTGGGTTAGAAAATACAAGTTTTACCTTCAAGTAGTTTAAGGTGTCTAACTCATATAGACCAGAATTCTTATTTTAAAATGCATGATTTTTTTTCTTCAAAATTTAACTGCTTTTGAAGTATGGGAGAAACAATCACTTTAGACTTGAGCAGTTTTTTGTGTCTCTATCTTGTCATGTATGGAACAAGGAAATTAGTTGATACTTCAAAAGGTTATCTTGCACCACATACAGTTTCATGCGTCCTCCAGACAACCCCCATGTTCTCCCTAGTGCCCATCAACTGAAAATGTATCAGAAATAACACATTATGTTGTAAAAAAATACTGTATTTGAAAGGCGCAACTATGATAAGTAGATGGATGCTAGAAATTATGGACTCGTGCTAAAATTATTTATGAACAAACAAAAGTTTTTTTATCTTTGCAAAACACAGGTAAAATGACTCGGACCATATGTTTTACTATTGTGTCAGACCCCCTTGATTGAAGTTTTGGTACTACCTTCTAAAGGGGAATATGGTGTTAGTGCTTGGATGTTATTTTGGAGGAAAACAGTTGAAAAGCTTCTTAGATTTGACAAAATTACAAGCCTGCAAGTTTTCTGGTGTTATCTGAGCTATAGGGAAATAAAAGTCACATGGTCTTAGAAGAATTCATACGAGGGTGTGGTAGTGTATTACACGAATTTATACCATTATCCTAATGTTCACATTGCTCCCAAGAATTTTCATCCGTTAAAGTTTGATAGGACCATTTCATTTTCTGTTACTATTGAGTTTTCATTTAACCGCTTTTGTGCATGTCTTATTTTCTGCAGGTGTCTACCAATCCTAGTGCAGTGGGTGGATGCAGTTGTAAAAGTTCATTTATGGTGAAGCAGTAAAATGGCACTTGAGTAACATTCAGGCATTCCAATGAGCAGGACATGGTATGACACTTTTATATTAATCCTTCTGGTGTCTAATATCTGTTCATCATATACTTGTACCTTTTGTGGTAGCAAGACCTGCATTATGAGGCATTTTTTCGAATTTGTACTCAAGAGATCATAGGTTCTTTATTGTACATGTCAATTATTTTGTCTTGTTGGAGCTAGTTGGAGGGTAGAATGTAATTGTTAAACTAGGCAGACAGACAGGCTGTTGCTGAAGAGATGCTATGATCAGTTTTGGCTGTAGACATTTCCAGCTGAAGATGCTTCAATCAGAACACATCTTACTCGTGGCATGCTATTGTTATGAAGGTCCTGAGAGCATGTGGTAGAAGCATATTAGATAGAAAAGTTTGATGAAGCAAAGCTTTATGTTTCTGTATGATGCTTGACCACTTTATGTTTCTGTATGATGCTTGAAATCTATGTTCATGTTGATGGAACAATGCTCAGGTGATGGTCTAAAAGTGGTACCAATGAAGGAGCTACTTACACCAAAGCTAGTAATTCTTGACTGCACAACCTCAAAAATGTTACCACTATTATCTGTCCATACTGTCTTAAGTTTTTGGTTCAATTATCATTAATGAGCACCCACTTACTCTTTCTCTCATGTCTCTTCCTAACCACATTTATAGCATATCAAATTTTAAAGACTTAACCCTAGTTTATGTTAATTTGAGATTGTATTAAGCATTGTTTAGATAGGATCTAGTAGCAGGTAGATCAAATCCGATAATAGAGGATAACTGATTTAGAATAAAATTTGCTCAAATTACTTTTTACTGCAAAGTTTATAATGTAAAAGTAGTTTAGTAGAGAAACTTTCAGAAATTATTATGTTTTAGTGGTTATTAGCTAGTTGTAGCTATCATTTTCTATATTACTTCCTATAGCTGTTATGTTTTCAGATTTTAGAGAGTATTCGATGTATTTAAGCTATAGGATTAAAGCTGGACAGATTATTGTATTCGAATGTATTCACGGCGTGAAACAAGGGATTACACTGTTTTTAAACGGAAAGTGAATCAATTAACATAATAGACGCCTAATATAGCTCAACAAACTCAATTATAACACACAAATTTTGTATTTTCAGTTATAAAAAAGATTCTCAACCGAAAAATACCTCAAAAATATAACAATCTTCTGAGAAATTATATAATACATCTGAATACATAAATTATATTAATTAAATAAAACATATGAATACATTCATGGAATATAACGAGACGGTGAATATAATGAAATACGTAGAATGTAGCGGGATACATTGAAATGCAATGAAAAAGAAGACAATGAAATACATCGAGATACATTGAAATATATTAACAGAAAATACAAGTTCCATTACAACGAGAAAATATCTGTCAAAATCTTTCCTTCTTCCATTGCTTTTTCAAGAGCAATTGTCTGTAAATGGCGACAATTTCACTGTCTTTTGTTTGGCTGTGTCGACTTTGTGTACTCTTTTAGCAAATACGAATATTAGACATGAGGGAGAAGTTCTCCTTCTCTAGCGAGATTGAAATTCGACTGCGAATAAGATTGGGAGGTTGAGGGCGGCGGTATGAGGGAGAATAGATATGGGGTAGGAGATAGAAGAAATTTGAGGGGATATGAGAGAGAAAAATAATACAAAGTTTATTTTATGGCTCAAGGGTAGGAGGTAATCATAAATAGACATTTGACTATAAAAAATCAAAAAGTAACTATAGAATATAATTTTTTTTAAAAATATTTATGTAAAATAAATTAGATATCAACCTTTGCTATAGGAGGTAACTAATCCAATAATGTATGTACAATTTTTATTCTATTAGATTAAGTTGGGACATAATAAAAATCCAATAATATTATCTGAAGGATAAAGCAATAACTTTTTATAGTCAGTAAAATTATAATGATAAGATAAATTTATTTATACTACCCCGAGTAGAAAAATAATTATGCATCTTTTTTCATACCGGTGACGCTTCTGAGGAGGTCATATAACCTAAATTCAATTGTAATGAAATTGGAGAGGGGGGAAAACAGAGACTCGAAGATTCAAATAGACTAGTTTTAAAATACGTACGATAAATTCATCCATTTTAGCAATATCCTTGCATCATAAAAACGTAAGTACTTATCGATCTGATGATGATGCATAGTGAAAAGTACATATTTAGATGAATTTGTGTGAGTAACAAAAAAATAGAGCATGATTGGAGTTGTTGACCAAAAACTATAGAATTATCATTTGGATGTTGAACGCATAAGGACATAAATCTAAAAAAGAGCGTCAAAAATCTTTTCAAGTGGGGGAAAAATAAAATAAAAACTGAGCAACCCTTTTCACCCTAAAAGGTAGGTAGGAAATTTAAAAATGAGTCCATCCTTCTTATTTGTAAGAAATTACGATTTTTTTTATTATTATACATATCAAAGGGTATTATTGGAAATAGTGACCTTAAACACGTTATGATATTTATGGATATAAAAATATAAATTCTTGGAATAAACAAAAATAAAAATAAAAAATAGTATCGTGAAACGGAGTTCGTATAGTATGTGTGAGCTGGTCCAACTGATCTAAAAAGATTTCAGTTTGCGGACACAACAATTATTCCGTTGAAAAGAAGTATTTCTTTGAGAGTAATTATAATGAAATCTTTTGAATGTCAACTCCATTACCCTACTTATAAAAGAATAGTGTATCATCCATATGTTACAGGAGTAGAATTAAATAATCATAATAATCATATCTGTTGATACTCAAGAATCAATATCAGGTTTTGGTGGGGTTAATTTTTAACTTAACGACAACATATGTTGTTGGCACTACATAGTTATAGTTTGAAGCAGAGCTTTGGAGCAACGGTAAAATTGTTTTTATGTAATTTATAGGTCACGTTTTCAAGCAGCCACTAATGCTTGAATTACTCTTTGTATTAGGGTACGTTCTCTACATCGCACCCCATGAGATATGGCCTTCTAGACACGGTGTAAATATAGAATATTTTGCGTACTGGACTGCCTTTTTTTTACTCCCTCCGGTTCACAATAAGTGACCAGTTTGCTTTTAGCACACCCATTAAGAAAATACTAAATTCTATACAAAATACCTATTATGACTAAACTACCCCTAATTAACTATTTAATGTGAGGAGTAAGAAAACTTTTTAGGGATATGTACATAAGGGTTATTTTGTAAAAACAAATTGAATTCTTTCTTGATTATATAAATGGACATTTATTTTGAACCAAAATAAAAAAGTAAACTGATCACTTATTGTGAACTGGAGGGAGTACTATATAGCTATTGCACTCTTTAATTTGTCCAGATTTAACCTCAAAAAATTGTTTAATACATGTGAATGTCATGGGCGGCTTTCCAGCCATGCCCATGACCCCTTGGACGCGCCCCGTGGCGTCCTAGCAAGCCTCCCAACGCCTAGCGCCACGGACGGCCCCGTGGTCTTGGACGCACCAAGTGACAAGCGCGCATGTGCCTCTGTCGCCCCACCAATTTCCCTCGCTAGCGCCGAGCGCAGACAATGCCGCGCGCGCAGACAATGCCGCGCGCGCAGATCGTGATGCCTGAGACAAAGTTGCTGCCAACGGACCTGTTTCTACCTTTGTAGAAAACTAAGTCCTTTTCTTTGTAAATATAGAGTAGCTTTATTCCATGTACTTTCATTATGTTTCTCTAGCGTAGTTTAGTCTACTCATGTAACTTGGGTTTATCTTTTTTAAGCATTATTAGAGGGTATCAAGCATTCAAAACTTTCTAGCAAGCAATTCTCTATACTGGTGTCTCTACCCCTCGACACCGCGTTGCCTTTTTTTGTAATAACTTTCATTATTGCAATCAAGCTTTTATTCAAATTTCATTTATGTTCTCTCAAATTGTTGGCATTGGTTTTCCCACACGGCACTGACAATCTCGTCTAGCGTGTGGCGAGGACCTCATTTGGCGGACAGCAACCACCCTGACATCGGTTGCTTAGCCTTACGTCGCCCTTCCAAAGAATCTCAGGAAGGCGCCGCGTAACAGTTGGTATCAGAGCCTAGGCTCGACATCGGACGAGGGAACGCATTGGCATCACCACCATTTCTGACCATGGTGAATCAGGGGGACCGCATTGCGGCCCTTGAGGAGACAGTTGACGTATTACGACCCATTGTAGATACGGTGCCGGAACTGAAAACCAACCTACTGCAAAGGTTGGACGACCTGGACCGCAGAATGGCCCAGGCCGAAGTTGACATAGGAAACATGAGTCGCGACTCTGAAGAAGACCGGCAAACGACAGCTACTGAGGCAGCCAATTTTTTTGATAAATTCGAGGGCCTCCAACAGGAGCGTGCCGAGGATTTATCCCACAGGGCACAAAAGGCAGACGGGATGACTGCCATGCAGCAAACTATCGACAACTTGACATGCCAGCTCAACGTTGTCAATGCTGCTCTACAAGGCTTTCTTCGAGGCAGTGGAAATCAAATCGGGGGCGCTGTGAACCCCGCTCCCTTGGCACAGAAGCTGAAAATTCCTGAGCCAAAGTCATACAGTGGGGCTAGGAATGCCAAAGAAGTGGAAAATTTCATTTTCGACATCGAGCAGTATTTCGATGCCGTGGGAGGCCTAGAAGAAGCTAAGAAGGTAGCAACTGCTGCCATGTATCTTCAGGGTGATGCTAAGCTCTGGTGGCGAGTGAAGTACGAAGCCATCAGGGCCGGTGAAGAAGCTCTGGAGACATGGGCGGAGCTGAAAGCAGCCATACGCCTACAGTTCTTTCCAGAAAATGTTGAGTACAATGCAAGAAGGAAACTACGGGAGCTCCGCCAGACCAAATTAGTGTGGGACCACGTGCGAGAATTCTCTGCACTCATGCTGAACATTCGCGACATGGGAGACAAGGACAAGCTCTTCACTTTCCTAGAGGGGTTGAAACCTTATGCCTGCATGGAACTGCAAAGACAAAGGGTAGATACCCTTCCCAAGGCAATCCAAGCAGCGGAATGCCTTGGGGACTACCAGATGGAGACTCGGAAGGATAGGCCGCAGCCGCCTGTCCGAGCGAGTTACAAAGGGGGCCAGCCGACCAATGGTGGCCCTAACAGAAGTGGGGGAGACCGGAGTGCAGGTAAACCTAAGGCTCCCTCCTCAGGCAGCAACAATGATGCATCAAACAACAATGACCGGGGGAGAAAACCACCCTCAGGGTGTCGTCATTGCGGCGGGCCTCATTGGAATAATGAGTGCACACATGCACAGATGAATGCACATAAAGCTTATGATGATGGGACAGATGATGAAGCAGATGAGGATGAACAGACCGAAGCAGTCGGTGCGTTCAACGCCATTGTGGGTTCTGTTTCTGAGGTATTAGCGGGAACCAGTGCTGGTATCCGCAAGAAGAAGGATCCCCGCCCAGTCGCCAAGAAGGAGGCCAAGAAGACGAATAAAAGAACTCCTCCTAAGCAAGAGAGGACCTTGATGTTCATTGAACTGAGGGTAAACGGCAAACCTATTCGGGCGATGATAGATACAGGTGATACTCAAAACTACTTGGCCTCAACTCAGGTGGAGCGTCTTGGGTTAGTTGTGGGAAAGGGCCGGGGTCATGTCAAGGCTATTAACTCACCCCCTCAGCCAGTGGGTGGAATAGCCAAAGAAGTACCGGTGAAGATGGGGCCTTATGAAGGAAAGTTCACCTTGCGAGTGGTAATCATAGACGACTTCGAGCTGATAGTGGGACTGGAATTCTTGAGGCAGACCAACACCATGCCCGTACCATATGCGGACATGCTTCTGATGATGGGAGTAAACGGGGCCACACCCTGTACTATTCCGTGCATATCCATGAAGATGGTCGCCGAGAACATCTCGGCCTTGCAGTTAAAAAAGAGAGTCAAGAGACATGAACCTACATTTCTGGCTACCCTATGCATTGAAGAGGTAGAACGCTCATCGAGTCCACTTCCTACGCCCGTAAAGGAGCTTCTACTAGAATTTGAAGATGTCATGCCACAGGAAATGCCGAAGAGACTTTCGCCTAGGCGCACTGTGGACCATGAGATTGAGTTGGTGCCGGGTGCGAAGCCACCTGCCCGGGCGCCTTACAGAATGTCACAACCCGAACTCACCGAGCTTCGGAGACAATTGACGAAAATGCTAGACACAGGGATCATTGTACCCTCCAAGTCCCCATACGGGTCCCCTGTGCTTTTCCAGAAGAAACATGATGGTAGTCTACGCCTCTGTGTGGATTATCGGGCGCTGAACAAGATTACTGTGAAGAACAAGTACCCTATACCACTCATGGCAGACTTGTTCGATAGATTGGGGAGTGCTACAGTATTTACAAAAATTGACCTGAAGACAGGGTATTGGCAAGTCCGGATTGCGGAGGGCGACGAACACAAGACGACCTGTGTGACAAGATATGGGTCGTTCGACTTCCTAGTTATGCCGTTCGGCTTAACTAACGCTCCAGCCACATTTTGCACCCTGATGAACCAGGTCTTCCGAGAGTATATTGATGAATTTGTGGTGGTCTATTTGGATGATATAGTGGTCTACAGCCAGACACTGGAAGAACACCTGGAACACTTGCGGAAGGTCTTAACCCGGTTGCGGGAGCATGAATTGTACGCAAAGCTATCCAAGTGTGCCTTCGCTCAGACACAGATCGACTTCCTCGGGCACGTCATTGAGGAAGGTCGGATCAAGATGGACCAGCAAAAGATCCAAGCCATTACAGATTGGCCGCCACCCAAGGATATCCATGCCTTGAGGTCATTCCTTGGATTATGCAATTTCTATCGGCGATTTGTGAAGAACTACTCCCTCATTGCAGTACCATTAACTGAACTCCTCAAGAAGGTCACGCCTTGGGGTTGGGGTCCGAGGCGAGTGGAGGCCTTCAACGCATTAAAAACAGCTATGTCTAGTAGCCCTGTCTTGGCCCTTCCTGACTTGGCCAAGCCATTTGAGTTGCAAACAGATGCTTCAGACTATGCTCTTGGCGGGTTCTTACTACAAGACGGGCATCCCGTAGCATATGAGAGCCGGAAGCTGAAGGATGCAGAACGGCGCTATGCCGCCCACGATAAAGAGTTATTGGTCGTCGTCCATTGCTTACGCCTTTGGAGGCATTATCTGCTTGGATCACCGTTCGTGGTCAAGACAGACAACACAGTTGTTAGTCATTTCATGACCCAGCCGAAGCTGAATTGCCGACAAGCCCGATGGCAGGAACTCCTAGCGGAATTTAACTTCAACCTGGAGTACCGAAGTGGGAAGTCTAATCATGTGGCTGATGCACTCAGTCGCAGAGCGGACCTAGCATCGGTGTGCCTACTCTCCACCCTGAGGGGGAGCGAAGTAGCCACCACCATTAAAGACCAGATACATGATCTACTCACCAAGGATCCCGCTGCACACTATTTGGTTGATCTAGTAGGACAAGGCAAGACTCGCCAGTTCTACATGGAGGATGGTTTCTTGAAGGTAAAAGGGAACCGACTTTATGTTCCAAAGGGAGGGGATCTGAGAAGAACTCTCTTGGCGGAATGTCATGACACTCTGTGGGCCGGCCATCCCGGCGAAGAACGCACCATGGCCTTACTTCGCCGTGCATATTATTGGCCCCAAATGGCCGACGATGTCGCGCAGTATGTGAGGACTTGTCTAGTATGCCAGAAGGACAAGTCCGACCGCTTGACACAAGCGGGACTCCTGGAACCTCTAGCTGTTCCAAAGAGACCTTGGGAAAGCGTGTCACTGGATTTCATCACCGGATTGCCCAAGGTTGGAGATCTCACAACTATCTTGGTTGTGGTGGATCGGTTTTCTAAGTATGACACCTTCATCACAGCTACTCAATATATATCAGCAGAAGATACAGCTCGACTCTTCTTCTCTCAGGTCGTCAAATATTGGGGCCTTCCCAAAGACATTGTTAGTGACCGCGACTCACGCTTCACTAGCAACTTTTGGACCCAACTATTTAAGTGCCTCGGGTCAAAATTGAGTCACAGCTCAAGTTTT
>ML272421.1:49115-82401 GCA_005239495.1 Nicotiana undulata | reverse complement strand
TAGGGATCGTTTTGATGTTATTGCTTCTCGATTTCATGCCCGTGATGATATTCTTCTTTGAAAACCTAGTAGATATCTTGAGGTTATGTTTATGGGTATTCTATGGTCGTTTTATGCTGAAATATGAATAGAAAGCCGACTTAAGACACATATATATTTGTTTTGGAAAAAGTCAAAGAGGTGCTAGCTTGGCACCCTAGGATTGGTCCATATTCCGGCGCTTATATCTTTTTATCCCGATGTCATATGAACGAACGGTTAAGAGCATTGGAAAATAAATTTCAAGTCCTTAAATTTGGTATATAATATGTCCCAATATGACCTCATATAACACATGAAATCTATTTCTCAAAAAGCTCTAGTGATCCACCTACTTGTCATATATGATGTCTGCGCAGTCTCGCAAAATTGCAAATATCTCTCTACTCCGATGTTGTATCGATGAACGGTTTAATGTGTTGGAAACTAGACTTGTAGATATTAAATTTGGTAGGTATATCATCCCCTAAGTATAAGTATATTGGGAGAAAAGTGCAGCTACATTCGGCCTAAGTTTCAACAAATTTATGAATGTAACTTGTGAAGACCTATTCCAACTTCTATTCCAAAACTTGCTTGACTTCAAAACGTAGCACACGACTATCATATGAAAAACTTAACTCATAGAATAACCTCTTTATAATTTAATTAACCATAGTCTCACCCTAAAGTATATTTTATAACATTCCAAACTCGTCGACTTTTGACGAAACTTATTCTCTTCAGTTGGTTTAGCTTTTAAGCTTTCCACCCCTCTTGGTACTCATTATTCATGATCTTAAATATTTGTAACCTCCAATGTAACATGATTAACTTGATTTATATTCCAGCAAATAGAATCTTATTTATGAGCTTACATCAATTGACTTACGATGTACTCTCACGTACGAAAACATGGGATGTAACACATCTGCTGACATAGCTGCACCCTCGGCTGACGGTGCCACAATACCCGGCTGAGCTACTCCAGCTGTATGAGGTGCTGGAGCCTGAAACTGAGTGGCAAACTGCTCTGGGGTTTGGATGACAAGATTCTGGGTCCCTCCCCCAGCCTGAGAACCAGCTGGTGCAGTAAGAAGAAGATCGGCTTGAGCCACACTTTCCATAAGTCCCACCAAGCGGACTAGAGCGTCCTGAAGCACTGGGGTGGAAATGAACCCCTCCGGGACCTAAGATGGTCCGGCTGGAACCGTCTAAGCAGGAACCTCACCGGCATAGTCTACCTGTGGGTCCTCTAACACGGCCTCGGCTCCTCGTAGGAGCTGCAATATGAGGATCAGGTTGCTGGTTGGTCGATGAGGAAGCACGCGTCCTCGCCATCTGCAAGAGAGTAGGATAGAGACTCAATTAGTATTTAGAATTTAAATGGCACGACAGAGAATGAAAGATATGAAGTTATTCCTAACTTTTCAGCCTCTAGGGGATAAGTACAGACGTCTCCGTACCGATCCCTCATACTCTACCGAGTTTGTCCGTGAGTTGTGAGACCTAAGCAACCTGGCTCTGATACCAACTTCTCACGACCCAAAATCCCACCTTCAGGTCGTGATGGCGCCTAACGTTGAACCCGCTAGACACGCCAATGTTTGAACTAAGTAAACTCATTAACAACTAAAATAAACAAGAAAACTAAGGCATCGATGGTCAACAATAGGAAAATTAACTAAGTTCAAAATAATATAGCCACTTCGTAATAAAACCCATATCCATATCCCAGAACTGGTGTCACATACTCACAAACTGTCTATGAGATTACTGAATACAATGGTCTGAAAATAAGTACACATGACTGTCTCTGAAACTATAAAATAAGAAAAAACTGAAAGAGAAGGGTAGAAGGTGACGCCAAGGCTGACGAATGTCTGCGGGTCTACCTCGATGTCTCTTGAATGAACTGATGGAATGCTCCCTCCGTCAGCGGCCACCGGGTCCGGCTGCGTAGTCTGCACAACATAAAGAAGTGCTGGTATAGCATCAGTACAACCGACCCCATGTACTGAGTAAGTGCCGAGCCTAACCTCGGAGAAGTAGTGACGAGGCTAGGACCGATAGCAATATACATACCTATGCAATTCCATATAATAACAGGAAAATATCGACGGAAATAAACAAGTATAAACAGATACGGGGAGAAACATGTTGGGGATAAGAGGGGCAAAAAATACTAGCATAGTAGAACAGGGTAACAACTGAAATATAATAGTAAAAGCAGGAATTTAACGCCTCAGAACAGATAATGAACAACACAAGGCACGGCATGTCCCCTCGTGCATCACCTCACAAATCACTCGGCACAAAATGTCCCCTCGTGCATCAAATAATAACACATCGGCACGGCATATCCCCTCGTGCGATAAATAATAAACAATCATCACGACATGTCCCCTCGTGTGATAAATAATAAACAATCAGCACGACATGTCCCCTCGTGCGATAAATAATAAACAATCATCACGGCATGTCCCCTCGTGTGATAAATAATAAACAATCAGCAAGGCACGTCCCCTCGTGGATAAATAATAAAAATTCATCACGGCATGTCCCCTCGTGTGATAAATAATAAACAATCAGCACGGCATGTCCTCTCGTGCGATAAATAATAAACAATCATCTCGGCATGTCTCCTCGTGTGATAAACAATAAACAATCAGCAATATAATGTGCAAACTTACAATAAGAAATCTCAGGTGTACAGAAATGCTCAATAAAATTCTATCGTCCCGGCCAGGGACTCAGCTATAAACAAACTTGCTCAGAGATATCATTTCAACGGTAAAACCTCAACTGAAACAAATAACTGAATAACTCCCCACGTCGTGAAACGACATCAATGTATCGCTTCTAAATCACCTCTTACTTATAGTACAGAGAATATTAAGAACACAGTATGATTCATCACAATTGACTCACGGGCATGCTTGACCACAACATATAGGTACTCGTCACCTCACCTATACGTTGGACATGAATTACACATAGCAAACAAGACTCTATACTTATTCCCTCAAGCGAAGGTTAGGCCAAACACTTACCTCGACTCCAAAGTGCAAGTCAAGCTTCTAATCACAGCCTTTCCTCTCGAATCCAACTCTGAATCGATAATATCTAGACACAATTGAGTTATTAACATCAATAGTTACTCAATAAACCAATTCCAAAGCCTAATTATACATTTTCTATTATTCTTCCAAAAATACTAAAATTCGACCCCCGGCCCGCACGCTCGAATCCCGAAAATTCTCGAAGGAATCACTCACCCATAGTCTAAGGATCATAAATATGAAGTTTCCACTTGAATTCATATCATTAAATGGACAATACGTGAATTTCTCAAGAACCCTAAATTTACTACCCAATTCTTGATTTTCCATTATTTTAGTAGGTAATCCCATTAACTGTTCATGCATGAAACTAGTATTAGGAAGGAATTAACTTACCTTAAAAGTAGCTAGGTCGTTGTGTGTCCTTCCCAAGCTCACAAGTCTCTAATGGGGTTTTTGGTACGAAGGGAATGAGGAAATCTCGTGTTTTTGGCATTTAAAACAGTCTGGCCTACAGGGGTTCCGCACCTGCGGTCCCGCACCAGCGAGAAAAGATCGCACCTGCGGAAAAAGGCAAGGCAGGCTGGGGTCGCACCTGCGGAGCTGGAGACCGCTCCTGCGAAAAAGGAACCGCACCCGCGGAACCTCCGCACCTGCGAGGCTGGGACCGCAGGAGCTGTCCCGCACCTGTGGCTTGGCAACCGCTCCTGCGGTCACACCACCAACAGCTGCACCAGCAGTTGTTCTACCTGGTTTTTAGCCCCGTTGAGTGTCCGGAAGGCAACTGGGCCCACCCGAGCCCGCGTCCAAATATACCAACAAGTCCTAATTCATAATAGGGACTCGCTCGAGCCTTCGGAACACCCAAAACAACGCTAAATCACAAAATCACATCCCAAAACCCCTAAAATCCTAACTTAAGAAACTTCAAGTTCTTGATTCTATAACAATGCGCCGGACCGACCTATACAACTCGGAATGACATCAAATTTTGCAGACAAGTCATAAATGACATAACGGGACTACTCCCGGCCTCGGAATCACATTCGAACCTCGATAACATAAAATCACACTCCAAACCAAATCTCAAATTTAAGGAAATCTTTATAACTTCATTAAGTCTCAACTTCCCATTTTTGATCTGAAACACGTCAAATCAAGTTCGTTCCTTACCAAATTTCACAGATAACTCAGATAACACATATTGAACATGTTCCGGGCTCCGGTACCATAATACAGGCCCGGCAACACAGGTTTCGCATCGAGGTTCATTTTCATAAGCCTTTATTATTTTTCAGAAAACAATTCTCTTTAAAAATTCATTTCTCGGACTTGGGACCTCGGAATTCGATTCCGGGCATTCTCCCAAGTCCCTTATTTCCCTACGGACCCTCCGGGGCCGTCAAATCATGGGTCCGGGTCCATTAGCAAAAATATTGACCAAAGTCAACTTTATTCAATTAATTATCATAATTTCAATTCTTTATTAGGTTTCCACATGAAGGCTTCCTGGCCACGCGCTCGGGCTACGCAAGCACATCGAGGTGAGATTAACGGAGGCTTTCGAGGCCTTGGAACACAGTCATAATCAAATTTACATAGGATGACCTTTTGGGTCATCACATGCACTCCGCAGCGGATGTTATATGGGATTCCATTTGCTTGTGTTTATTTGGTGTTTTGTTTTCCCTCTGTGGGATGATTTAAAGAAACTGTACTTTTGTTGTTACACACGTTGTACTTGTTAGATAATCTGTATACCATGCTTTCCTTCTATTTGTACTGCATAATTGAGTTATTGCTTAGTTGGTGTACAAATTGTGTGGCATGAGAATCCGTGTGGTTCCGTGATGAAAAATTAGTTGTGCTGCTTGAGATGAGGTTCTTAGACCTGAGATTCGCACTATCGTATTGGGGGTGAGGAGTGTTTGGAAGTATGAGGTTGTTTATGCTAAGATTGGGAAATGACCCTTGACCGAGAGAGCTTCTTGAATTGTTGACTGCATGGGCGGTTATGAGTCTCAGCATGTTTCTTTATCATGGACAACATTGTGGAGGTCCGAAACAAGGTTCTATTCAATGTGAAGTGTATTACCGACGTCCAGAATGTTATTTGGGCAACTATGTTGGTCAGAAGTTATTGCTACAGGCATTTGAGTTGTGTGGAACATCGTGTGAGTGTACCCTGGGTTGGAATTATGGCTCGATTTGGCTTGTTCAGGTTATATAGTGAGATGATGCGAGATCCGAGTACTATGATGAATTTCAGATGTTGAGATTTGGTTTTGTCCTAAGGTTATGGACCAAGGATGAAGTGAGATCTTCGTTTAAATTGCATTGTCTGTCCTACATAGATTTGGGTGATGGGGAACCACCCCCGGGTGTATGTATGGTGAGCTCGTGCAGTGTTTTGATGGCTTTGGAATGACTCTTGGCACGTTCGAGGACGAACTTATGTTTAAGTGGGGGAGAATGTAACGACACGACCGACCCTTTTGAGAATTTGAACTTCGCTCGATAGTTTGGGGGCACAAGTAGCTCCGTTTGATGTATTAGGACTTGTGTGCAAAATTTGAATTCATTCCGAGTTGACTTGATATGTTTCGGCGTCGTTTCATCAAGCATAAATGACATCATATTGAACAAATGAGCTCCGATTTTTTTTATTATTGAAGCATTAGATCCGTGTTGTAATTATGGACCCGTAGCAAAAAAAGAATCGTCAAATTTGGATATCGTATGAGAATTTTATGGTCATTTTACAAAGAATTAGATTTCTAGATTTTTCTGATTAATTACGAAATTACCACTGGCGGCATATTTAAAAATCTGCATTATTGGAAATATTGAAACCAACATATCTCCTTCATTATAAGGTCAAATTCAGTGATTCAAAAACCTAACTTGACTAGTATTTCACAAGGAATCCATTGGAGGCATAAAAATGATTTTTGAGATTATTTGGCACGAGATACGAGGCAGAATAGCTGGCAAAAAAATATATAAAATAAGAGTTTGTTCATTCGGTCATCTTTTGAGCTAGGGAGATCGGATTTGTTATGGAGGAGATCTTCATTATATGGATTGGGGTAAGTGTTCCCTACTCGATTTTGGTTATATTTCATGAATCCATCTTCGTTGTTGAGATTTGATTGATGATTTCAAAGTGAAATTAAGGGATTTAGGGATTGAGTTTTGGAGAGATATAGGTGAGGATTTGAGGGACCAAACGAAGTCCGATTTTGACGAATTTTATATGGTTAGACTCGAGAGAGAATGAGGTTTCTAATTCTGTCATTTTTTACTTGTTTCGAGACATGGAACTGGGGGCCGTGTTTTTTGCCGATTTTGGATTTTTGGCATATCTTGTAGTTTTTATTGTGGAATTCGATTTGTTAGCCTATGTTGATGGTATAATATGATTATGCTAAGATACGGAGATTTTGGAGACCGAGTATGGAGACGAGAGCATCCAGAAGTAGGATTTTACGCTATTGAGGTAAGGTTCTTGCCTAACCTTGTGTGGGGGGCTTCCCTTTAGGATTTCAGTCCTATGTGTTAATTGTAACACGTGCATGCAAGGTGACGAGTGCGTACCCGATCTAATTTGTGGAAAATTTTCCTTTAGGGTTCTTAGGTCCTTATGTTCATTAAGCGGGAAGTTTTCTGATATAATTGGGTTTCGTATTTGCTAGTTTTATCTTTACATGCTTTATACATGTTGTTAGACTTTATCTAACTCTTACTTGTTATTTGGCCCTTATTTCCCTTAATTGAAGTGATTGCCTTCCATAATATTTTGATACTTCTTAATTGTGAGTTCCTCTATGACTCTGTGAAAATATGTTACATGTTCAATTGTTGTGGTTGCCGGTGAAGTTATCACGTGCCTTACCTGCCTCATTGTCCTTGTGAAGGTTGTTGTATTCCTTTGATTTTTTCGCGTTTCTCTTGTTGCCGTGTACTCATACTCTTGGTAGTAGAAATTCTGGAAATTGAGTTGTGGATTGATTATTTTTGTTGATTTAAACTAATGTTTGGTGGGATCAGGTTGCGTGCCGGAAAATAGGAGTAATAAGGGTGGACAGGTGGGATCGAGTTACACGGNAGTGGGGTCAAGGGCTCATCAAAGCTTCTTATTCTAATGGGATCGGGTCGTTTGTCTCGGCAGGATAGATACATCTATCGTTCGTGCCATTTAACCCTCGATAGTGCACATATTATGATGGGATATGCATGTTTGCCTCGGAAGGATTATGTACCACACTCTCATAGGAGTGGACCGTTCTCGTAAGTATAATAGATGTATCTATGGTTTATGCCATTCGACCCTCGACGGTGCACATATTATGATGGGATCGAGTCATACACCTCCGCATTTCTATAAAGCACTCTCATGGAAATCATGTGTAATATCTGACAAGAAGTTAGTGTATCTATGAGTCTTCCTGATTTAAATTATGACAACCTATCTGGTGAGCTCCACTCTATATATATATATATATATATATATATATATCATTTACTGTTAATGTAATTGGTAAGGAGGAATAAGGTAGGATTGGTGGGATCGGAATGCACGCCGCATCAATACATGTACTTATGCGTTCCTTTCTGACTGTGCAAGTTATTCGGTAGTTTTACATTTCACTTAGGGATTGGTCATAGTTGGATACTGATAACCCTAGTTCATTTGTACAAGACTTTGATAATTTGTATTTCGGGTTCCACTGAGCTTTGAAGATCGGGTTATTGACATTGAGTTATTGACTTTCCGTTGTTCCTTGAATTCTTTTCCTGAAACTATTATTCTAGTGAATTATTTTTCAAAGTAAATTTACTACGTTGAATCATTTCCTCTTGTCCTACTAAGTTGTTGGCAATATAGTTATTTTAAATAAAGGAATTAGTATTATGCTACCTTGTATGAACTTTTTAGATTTGAACTCGCCGTATATATATATATATATATATATATACATTTCAATCATTCAAATTCCAATAATTGTTATATTTTATTTCAAATAGTTTCTCAATTAAATTTTCTTAACCCGTTTGAGATTTTATCTAACTTAAAAAGGAATTTCAATTAAGTTTTAATTTAATAAATCCTATATTAAAGGCAATAGCTTATTTGATGTTGTAATTTATTTGAAAGGGGTATTTTCTTCGTTCAAATGATTTCAAAAATATAACTTCCTCTTTTCTCGTTGTTTTCCTAATTGGTTTAGAAACTAAAAATTAATTTTATGTTATATAAATGAGACTCCTTGAGCATCTTAGTTGCATTGGTTGCGGACATATGTTCTAGGTAGTACGTGAATTTTGTTGTGTAAAGTGAGATGGAAATATGTGGGCAGAAGGTGCCATGTGTTCTATGGGTTTGGAAATTGAGATTTATGATATGAGACACCGAGGATTGAGATGGTCGGGATTGTGTGATAGAAATGGTGTGATTGATTGAGTTAACATCGCCTTCTTCATTTGAGCATATTTTTTTACTTGTCTGTGTCCCAGACATGTTGGTGTTAATTTGCTTGGTTATCTTTCATTACCATCCGTGTTTTTCTTTTATTGTCTCTACCGTTTGTAGTTTGATCTCTCCCTGCTATGTACATTACTTTGTTATCTTTATCTTAGTAGTTTATTATCATATCATGTTCAATCTATTTGACCCGTAGGTGTCTTGACCGTTCCTCGTCACTACTCCACCGAGGTTAGTCTTGATACTTACTGGGCACCGCCGTGGTGTGCTCACACTATACTTCTGTACATTTTTGTACAGATCCAGGTATTTGATCGTTAGTAGTTGTGCGGATCGTTGCTGTGGAGACTCATGGTAAACCTGATGCTGCGTTCGCAGGTCTCGGAGTCACCTTTTATTGTACTTATTTCCATTGTTTCCTTTTGTTCTAACTTGTACTACCGGTTTTTGGAATTGTAATTGTTCAGAGTTACCTAATTTGAAGTTAGTGAATATCAATGTTATTTTTGTTAATGTTAGGCTTAGCTAGTTTAGAGACTAGGTGCCATTACGACTCCTTCAGAGGGATTTTTGGGTCGTGACATAATCTTTCTTGGGTAATTTTCCTTTTTCTTAACTTACGTCTCGCACTGGCTTCTTATATATCAATAATATCTTGGGCAGGTACCCTTACTTCCTTTCCTTGACGTCGTGTTTGCATAATATTCTGGAATCGTAGCATTTCTATAGGATTTGGATAAGTTCAATCTCACTCCTTTTTCATTTTTATCGCATTCTTCCCTTACCACTCCATAGTTACTAGAACCACTTGATTCTCACTTAATGCCACATCACTCCATATTCCCCCCTTTATGGGAGTACTAATATTTGGAGCTACGAAGATCTACCTATAAATGTTTTACCTCTTTATCTTTGGCGTCTTTTCACATCATCGATGACCCTTGATGGTAACACTTAGTGTAACTGGCACACATAGTCCCTTAAGCTTAACTTTTCTCACATTGCTTTCTTTAGGGAAGCGTCTTCCTGAATGACCTTCAAAGATTATTCTTCTGTCGTCCACTCTATTATCGCCGGAACGCAATTTCTAAAATTCTCATGGCACCGACTATTATCAAATCACTCAGTTCCTAATTCATGTTTAGTTTATCTTGTTCACCAGCCCATACTGATTTCTATTACTCTGGGGCCTAACTTTTCCTTCTAATAATCATGTTAGAGTCACGAACTTATTTCTCGAAATGAGGATATGACTTTATGATCTATACTCTTTTGTTGCCTCAAGGCCTGTCACCCCTCGTATTTTCCTTCGCTTGAATATAGACTCTGTAATAATGTCATCTTTTTTATCTACCGTTGTCATCCATGTATCATATCTTACTTATAATGCTTCATTAACTCTCTTCTTATTTCCCTCTAACATTTATGTATATCACTTTATTCTGAAGACTCGAACAAGACATTCCTTTGCTTTTAGCGCCACTTGCTCCATCCATTGGCTCTTCGGGTTTCTTAACATTCTTTCTCTACTAGGGACGGGAGCCATATTAAGGTAATATTTATTCCATTCAGGCTTCCAGTGCCTATCTTTGTAGCACTCATATCCAACTGTACTATTTTAGAGTGCATCATCTAGGTGTCTCACAAGGATATCTATTAACACCTTCGTAATATCCTTTTGTAATGTCAACTAACACAAATAATCAATTCACCATTTTGGGTTACTCTAACCTTATCTGGTTTCCCGATATCCCGTCCTTCTCTTAAACTACACTTGTTAGCCCTCATAGGGCATAACTGAGATGGGTGTGGCCAATTACACATACCTCTGTTACTGTTGAAGGTAACTCAAAATGCTTATATTTCCCTTCTTAAGTGGTAAGTAATGATAATCTTCACTAGCTGAGTACCTCGTACCCTTCTGTACCATCTACTTCTTTTACTCGTTAAAACTTGTATCTACCTTCTGATTCTCTAGTTTCTTTTTACCATATGGGTGGATAGATATTCATGCCTTAGGGATCCTTTTCCAGATGCTCACACGTCTTAGTACACATACGATTTGCTGAAGAACTTATATTTACTCATCCTAAACATGATGCAAAATCGAGTTCCTCTGACTTAGCTCTTCCACAATCGCATTCAATGACCAATAGTCTTTCTAGGTGTAGGCATCGTTGTATTATGAATAAGATAGAGTTTAGGAAATTGAGTTCTTACAACTAAGCACTACCACACGATGAGTAAGACGAAAGAGAGACAGTCCAATGCCCTGTATCCTCCTACTTATAAGTGTGGTGCACAACACACCCATAAACAAGACTCTACTAGACATGGCTTGTAGATTCCCTAGGACAGAACTGCTCTGATACCACTTTTGTCACGACCCAAATCGATGGGCCGCGACGGGCATTCGGTGTCCTTACTCAACCGAGTACCAACATAAAGTATATTTCTCATTACATCAACATAGGTAAATAGGCCAAAAGGGTGGTATGAGGTAACAAGAATAAAACATGAGAGAACACTCGACATGAAACAACCCAACCTGATATACTGACTTATACATATGACGTACGGGCCTATAAGGCCAAAATAATCACTCGTACACTGAACATAGGCCGACATGGCCATACAATCTTTCATATACATGACATATGTCTACAAGCCTCTAAGGGTACATAGACGTCATAAGGCCGAGACATGTCCCTAACATACCAATCAATACATGTCTAAATCATACTAACAAAATAAGCAACTCCGGATCAAATGGAGCGTACCAACATCTTCCGCTGATCTGATAGCCTACTTGGAGGACTCTCAACCTGTCTATCGGACATGTGGGCATGAAATGTAGTGTCCCCAAGCAAAAGGGACGTCAGTACAAATGATGTACCGAGTATGTAAGGAATAAAAATCCGTAAACAATAGACATGAGAGAAATATAGAGTAAAAGACTCAACCTATATATCTGAATAGCTCTGTGAATCATGTAATATTATAATGTCATGCATACGTGTATAGATGTCATACCATGCATGGGTATATGCGTCCATAACATCATCAAGCCTTTGAGGGCATCCCATCATATCATCTCGGCCACTGTGGGCAAATCATCAACGTATACCAGCTAATCAGGTGATGGTGCGTATATAACGTCTTAACCTTTTTCCATATCCCATATACATATGTATACATATATACGTGTATATAACGTCATCTGGTCATGGGTCAATGTACATGTATAAATGAATGTAATGCATGATAAGTACGTCAATAAAATCTTTCAGAATGTCATAAGACCATTACGACTTTGATTAATATCATGAAGAAAACTTTAACAACTTACGTATTTTTTGAGACCCATGAACAGACGATAGAATAATAAGACATATGGGAATCAAGAACATAAACATCTCTAGCATTTCTATGAATAGAGCCAAAGGGATTGTCTTAACTTATCTGAACCGATTCTCCTTTGTGAAAACACGTAACGGCGAATCAAAGTAGAGAAATATCCACATGATATTCTTGAGAAAGGTTGTCCGGGCTTTCTTTGAATTATCATTTCACGTTGGACCTTGTTGGGGTTCATAAGAATCCCTTCAGAGAATTCCATCAGCCATTACAAAGTAAATATTGTTATTTCTCTTTATTTTGATGTAGGAAGATGGATTCTTTGATCAAATAGAGTGGGCCCCACTTGTGATGACTAAGCCACAAAAGAATCCTCCAAAATGTGTCACCTTTCCATATGCTTAAGAGTCACTAATTTGAGCTTTAATTTACACATAAATTGCTGCCACGGTTCGGACACCTTAAGCTCATCCAAAGACCTTAGTTAATTATCCACAATTCCTTAATCAACTTATTAATCTTTTATTAATCAATAATTAACCAATTACCCACATAATTAAGAATTATCTCAAATTACTTACAATACTACTCACTTTTAACACACTTTATACACATCACTATCATGGTCATGTGATACCTTGTATTGTACTAGTCCATAAATACCGGGTATTTTAGCTCGGGCCGTATTTTGTCCCAACATGCCAAACTTCGACGAAATTCATTTTCTTCGATTTTCTTACCCTCTTACCTTCACGAATTTACTCATCACTTGTTAGAAATAGCATAATTCTTATAATCTTATAATAATCTCATTCTCGAACATACGTCGATTAACTTATGACGAAACTTTAACGTACGAAAAATGTGTGATGTAATATCTCATTTCCGAGCTTTCATCAATTTACTATGGCATACTTTTACGTAAGAAAATATGGGGTGTAACAAGGGCAGATCCATCCCAAACATAATAACTGCTAGCTACTGCGCTCACTAGGGGTGTGTGCAGACTCTGGAGGGGCTGCTTCGGCCCAAGCGCTATAATCCCCACAGACAACTCACGTACCATAGTATCAATATCAAGATCCGCACGGACAACTCACGTGCTATAGTATCAACTTAGGGATCTGCACGGAGAACTCACGTGTATAAAATCAATAACCTCACAATCAAGTCCTAGCCTCACTAAGTCATCAATCTCTATGGTTTCTCTGGTTCACAACACCCATGTTAAGCAACTTGAATCAATGATATGAGGTGTGACAATATACAATAACAGAGACTGAGACATGACATGTAAATATGACTGAGTACATAACTACAATTAAATAAATGACTCAACATCGAGGAACGACCACTGTGGTCCCAATAGTTCCAACATATAGCTAAACATGATTTGTAGCATACATTTCAGCTCAAGTGCTCTAGTACATAGAGTAAAGTTAAAATGTTCAGATAATGTAGCTACACAATCCCATAGAATCGACTAAGTCACAGTTACTACGGTTCACGCCCACACGCCTGTCCCCTAGCATGCGCGTCACCTTAACATCAATTGCATAACACGTAATTTGGGGTTTCATACACTCAACACCAAGATTAGAATTGTTAATTACCTTGAACAAGCCAAATCCAATGTCGAGCAAGCCAAACGATGCTCCAAAAATGTCATCTCGCACATACCGGCCTCTGAACGGCTTGAAGCTAGCCAAAATCAACTCAAATACGTCAAATAAAGCCCAAGGAAACAATTCCAAATGATAAAGGTCGAATCTTTAACCAAAAGACCAAAAAGGACCAAAACGTCAAACCTAGGCCTGCGACTTGGAACTCAACAAAACATATAAAATCCAACAACCCATTCCACTACGAGTCCAGCCATACTAGTTTCAGTCAAATCCGACTCCAAATCGGTGTTCAAATCTCAAAAACTCACTCTATGAAACATTAGGCTAAAAACCCCCATTTCTCTTTAAAATTCATAATCAATTACCAAAAACGAAGATAGAATCACGAAATATAATCAAAACGGAGTATAAAGCACTTACCCCAATCCTTGTGATGAAATTCCTCTCCATAGTCACCCAAAACTGAGCTCCAATTCTCTAAATGAGAATACAACCAACCCTCGAAAATATAGTTTTTGCTCAGCGATTTTTGTTGTTGCAAACAAAGGGACGCTTCTGCGACGTCGCTTTTGCGACAAAGTTCCCCCTCATGCGGAAAACACTGGAGGTATGCTCTTCTGCGCCTACACAACAGGCATCGCTTCTGTACAATCGCAGGTGCGAGACAAAACACGCTTTTGCGCATAAACCCGCTTCTGCACTCACGCAGGTGCGCCTCTTCCTCCACACTGCGATGATCCCCATTCAAGCCTTCCTTCACTTGTATGACCAATTGTATGCATCTGCGGGCTTGCATGTGCGTCCATTCTTCTGCAGATGTGGAAACACCAGAACCAATAGTTTTAGCCAAATACAACATGCGACGAAATGGTCTGAACCTCGTCCGGAACTCACCCGGCCACTCGGGACCCCATTCAAATATACCAACAAGTTCCATAACATAACACGGACCTT
Organism: Nicotiana undulata; assembly: GCA_005239495.1. Taxonomy (NCBI): domain Eukaryota; kingdom Viridiplantae; phylum Streptophyta; class Magnoliopsida; order Solanales; family Solanaceae; genus Nicotiana; species Nicotiana undulata. The sequence goes on along the minus strand of ML272421.1, from coordinate 67,900 downwards.
CTCGAGGCATCAAATCACACATAACAATATCGAAACGACAAACCCCACCTCAATTCAAACTTGAATGAACTTTGAACTTTTCAAAAACTCGTTCCGAAACATATCAAATCAACTTGGAATGAACTCAAATTTTGCACAAAAGTCCAAAATAACATAACAAACCTATTCTGATTCTCAGAACCAAAATCCAAATCTGATATCCTCAAAGTCAACTTCCGGTCAAGCTTATAAACTTCCCAAACCTTCAAATTTCTAACTTTCGCCAATTAGTGTTGAGTCCTTCTAGAAATATCCAAATGCAAAATCGGGCATACGAACGAGTCCACAATCACCATATGGACCTAATAAAACCATCAAAACTCTAATCCGAGGTCGGATACTAAAAATTCAAACTTGGTCAACTCTTCCAACTTAAAGCTTCAATTATGATATTCATTCTTCCAAATCACTACCAAACAACCTGAAAACCAAAACCGACGGTTCACATAAGTTATAATACGTCATAAAATGTTGCTCAAGACTTCAAATAGCTGAACGGAATGCGAATGCTCAAAACGATCGTTCGGTTGGTTACAATTTTGAAGTAAAAAGTTGTTGTAGTCATTACCTTTTACCATTTTAGGATGTTTTTGATTATTTTAGTGTTTAAACCTTATATTTCATCAATTTAGTCTTTTATTATGGGTTTTATTTGAATTTCTTCTTTATTTTCTTCAATACCCTTTATGAGTAATATAACACACGAAATTAATTTCTCAAAAAGCTTCATTACAAGGCAAATCCTTCATCGGTTTTTTCCGCAACTTAAATCTGATTTTTTTGCAAACTTTATATTCTATATCAAAACATCTTATATAGCAAAATTATGAATTAAAACTCATTTATATCATTCTTATCAATTCATTTACACAATATACGACATAACAAAAGTATGGGGTGTAACAGATTCTCGACAATGTTTCCTATCTTTTTGGCCTCATAAAAGGTTTTTCCATTGCCGACATCATGTTCTGAAAGTAATCCACCTCTTAGGATTGAAGGAAAATGGTTATCATTTTCGTCACGTCCATAGGCTACTTGACTATCGCCGCTTGCTCTATCTATTTTGTAGCATATTCACGAAAACGTTATGTGGGCTTCTTTTTCAAGTTCGACAAAGAATTCCTGTCGGGTAGTCTATATTATACTGAAAATTCCAGAAGAAGTCTCGGGCTAAATATTCCCACACGTGCAAGAGTGAGTTTTCTTGATCCATATACCATTCTATAGCGATCCTAATCCGACTCTCATTGAAATATGCTATCAACAATTCTTCTTTATGATTGACACCACTCAGTTGATTACAATATCTTCAAATGAGTGAAGGGGTCACCGTGCCCATCTTACTTATCAAACTTCGGAGTCTTAAACCCGGCAGGTAGTGCTCATGTGGGAACATGCACAAAACAGAGTAAGAGACACTTTTTTGGCCGCTCCAACCCTTCATGTTCTTGACACTTTGTTCCAAACTTTTCATTTTTTGGGCCATATCCTCCTGCTAGACACTTTTAGCAGGTTTATTTACCACAAATAAAAAGGCATATTGTAGGGTTTGGTTGAAATATTCGGGTGTGGCATAAGTGACTTCGGATGGAAAGTGAGGACCTTGGGGAGAAAAGGTCAATGGTTTGGTATAGGATCTTTGTATGGTCAGATGTGGGATGGTGAAACTAGGAGTAACAGTGATAGCCACCGGTGCAGCTCTTGGTATCGGTGCTTGGGGACGAGCATCATAAAGCATATTAGTGATGCTATTGGGTGTCGGATCATACCCGTAAGGAAAAAATGGGTCTGGTACAAAGACATGGGTAGCCCCGGCCGCCCGAGTAAAAATATCTGGGAACATGGGAATGACACTAGGAGGCTCTTTTCCATTTTCCCATGCCTCCCACATTTCCATCATTCAGTCTCGGTGCAGTCTATTTTCTTCAGTTCTGGCCGACTCTAGTAGAATGGTCGTTGAGAGGTTGTCCTCTGGATTGATAATAGAAAGTTTACTCTCGATTGCCAGTGGTAGGCTTCCTTTTGAGCATATGAAAGGTGAGAGGCCAGATCACCAAAAAACAACCACCGGAAGGAAACCTTGTCTTAACACACACAACAAATTTGTTAGTACAGAGAATTTATCGGATAGAAAATCGCACGTAGGAATGCAATGCACCTAGAAGTTAAGCGCTTCTATCATGTGTTCGAAAGGTTTCATGCCTCATCCTGGCTTCATTTATTGTCTCACTTCTTATTGATGTCTCTCTCTTTTTCTTTTCCCTTCGCAAGACTTTTTCTCTTGATCTATTGCACTTTGTTTTTTTTGTTGTTTTGCGTTTAAGCACTTTGTATTTTTATTGCATCCTTTGGGGATTGCCTATATATCATGACGCAATATGAATCAGACCATTTCATAGTTCAGGGAATTGAATAAAAAGAAGAGAACACTTTTGGGTTTTTTAACATTTCATTAAATAAAATCTTTTTGGGTTATTACATTAAATGACTCAAATGACATAAAAACACTCCAAACGGAAACACAATGAAAGAAGTAACAAAATAGACTCTGGGTAGAAATACAAACAAACTCGATAATCATAAAGTTGCTACAAGGAAAACAACTTTAGACACAAAAAACAAAGCTCTGAAAACTCTAGTATATGCTTATGGTAACATCCCCCATACACTACTCTAGCTTGTTTCCAATTTCTCCGTAAAGGACCTCCAAATTAATCATAACCTGGCAAGCGAAGCTCAACACTATAGCGAAAGACATAGCCTTGATTATCTTTTCACAATCATTGCACTTCTTGGAGGTGTAGTCGGCAATCTCCCGAGTTCTTGTCCTTGTATCCCTTTGGTCCAAGAACAGCCTTCTGATTTGTTTCTCCTAGGCTTGCACCAACTGTAAAGCTCAATCTTTTTGATTTTTCAAGTTTACCACATCACCCTCTAGCCTTTTGAGCAAGTTATAGTAATTCTCTCGCTTTGCCTCAAATCCTTTGGACTGTCGGCTCATGGCCTCTTCAAGGGCACCCAAATATTTTCTTAAAATAAAGACCTCTTCATCGTGGTTCTACTATGCTTGACGGGCTAACCTCAGAAGGTTCTCTACATCTTCTTTGAGTTGTGTGATTCTCTCTTTGGCTTTGTCCAATGCTTTCTCAGTTTTTTCCAAGGCAGTGTCATAATCTTGCACCATTTCCAATAGATTGCAATAGTCTTTTGGTCTTTCCATCTTGTGACTAGCACTTCGGAAGCTTTCTTCATTTATTGGAGTTGAGCTCGAAGGGCCTCATTCTCACGAACAAAGCTCTTTTTTTCTCTCTCAGCTTCCTAGGATTGTAACTCTTTTTTGATATTAAGGTTCCTTGACTTTCTTGCAAAGTGCCAATGATTGCCCGATATTTCCTTTCTTTCAATCCCAGGCCAACTGTTGTTGCATTTTTTCATTTGAACTCTGGACATGTGGCCTATTTACAGGTCTCTCAAGCTTATAATTCATGTAGGACCTTTGCCCATACCATGTAGCATACCCTGGATCCACCTCACCCCTTGCCGGGTCTTGCACCTGTGTATCAGCTTCCAAATTGCGGCATCCATCACAGATTTACTGAATCATAGCCTCAGTAAGTGGGGCCTCTAGGTGTAGCTCGATCACCTGTACACTCAAGTCTTCATCTTCGGTACCACTTAGTATCTACCCTGCTATTGTAGAACCCTGTGTTGAGCATATGGTTTGACACTTCTGAGGCCCATTAGCAGCAAATAACTTTTGAGGGCTGACATATGTATGAATTCTTTTACCGAAAGCCATCCTAGGGTCCACTCAATCTGATTTGCGGTCAACGACCTAAAGTGGGATGTCCAGGCTTCTACCCTTGCCGGAGATTTGTAGTCGATTCCTTTCTTCATAGTTCTCGGCGCAGGTATCCTTATTCGCTCCATGATTCATAAACTTGGGGTAGTGACAAAGATGTTCGATCAACCACATTTGTAGGAGAATGTTACACCCTTCAAAGAATTTTGCCCTATCTTTGAACAAGGTCATTGCTCGATAAAGTCAGACAAGATGATCGAAGCGAGGTGGGATGAGCCTTTGTGGTAAGAACATGTACAAATTTGTCTATGCGGGTGTCAATCGTTTTCTCCTTGTTCAGGAAGACAATTATTCCAAAAACTGCCACATAAAGGCAAAATATCGATGAAGCTTCCATATTTTGTTTCTTCCTTTGTTATTAAGCCCTTTTTCGTGCACTTAAAAACCATTCTACTGCCCAAATATGGCATACAAGCAGTATAAGGAACAATACCCCTTGCTCAAATATGTGTTTTTGATTTGCTTACTGATGTTCAAAAGGTCCAAGAACTGATGTGCAGTGACAGCTCCTCGGAATATGAGCTTCTGATTCCACAAATCCTTACCAAACCCAGTGTATGGCTATATCGTCTAATGTAGGAGTGAGATCGAAATTAGAGAATTGAAAGACATTATGAGTTGGGTCCCATAATGGTATCAATGACTCTATCAAACCTTCCCGAGGTTTAACTTTCAAGATGTCCGTTAGTGAGCCCAGATGCTTGGTGACCAACTCTTGCTTGTACTCTCCAAAACCAACCAACTACATTTGGAGCTGAAGTGGAGCCTCATCTATAACCTTGAAAGTCAGGTTCAGAATGGTGCTCATTTTGTACTTGTGGGTGGTGGAGTTTAGGGTTGACATTGCTCTCTTTTTCAACATAGAGTTTAGGGTTGACATCGCCAATTTTCATAAAGAAAATAACATTAGAAAACAGGGGAAACATGGAGAGCCTCATTAAGGTTGTTTTCATTAAGGGAGAGACTCATGGTAAAAACGACACCGGGTTGACAGACATGTCCATTATTGCGAGAACAACCTTTCAACACTTTAAAGGACGTTCTAGGGTTATTCTGATATAAACGTTTGGGGTTAAGCCAAAGCTGGAGTAGCTTACTTGTTTTGGAAAATTGGACACATTCTTTCTTTTTGTTTATTTTCACAAAAGTGGGGTCGAACCTGATAAATATTGCCTACGTATCTCACTGTTAATGAGAATCAGACCCACGTTGTTCGGTGGATATTTTACAATTGGGGGTAATTTCAAAATTTCAGATCTTTTTTCAGCAATTTCAGTAAATATCTGACATACTTTGATTTTTCAAATACTGAATCTTAACGAAAATCAGGTGATTTACACTAGAAGCCTGTCAAAGTGAAAGCACATAAGATGAAACAAGATGGTCTTTAATTACAGGATACACATGTCCTAAACGAACCCAACACTTATTCTGAGTCCCCAAAGTCAAATGACAGTGATACAAACTAGCATACCTACTAGGGACCTGGCATGAGGTTATGTTCTTTTAGGGTTAAATCCTAAAAGGTGATATATTCTAGATGTGGCTTACCCAAGCAAATATCTTGATGAGACGGAATGAGGGCAACATACCGGGAGCGCAAAAGTCTACCCGGCCTAGTTAATTGTCTGAATCTCATCATAATTGGTATGACTTCTAACAGAAAGCGAGCCACACACACCAATATATTCAGAGACTCAGAGAGGGAGGTGTGAGAAGGCAGTTTATATAGTTCAAGTAACATCAAAGCGGTAAATGAGCAGCAATTAGCATATTAGGCTGAAAACACATCATAACATCAAATCAATAAAAGCTAAGTATAAATTACACTCCAAGCTTGAATTCTGAACCCTGAACCAAAGATTCTGGTTTCGGTCCCAAATTGAGTTGCCAGAGCTGTCATACCTCCTTTTTTCGGGTAGGAGAAAAAAAGTTTATCCAATTCGAGTGACACCATTTAAAAAGGGATTGATTTATTTATTTTAAGTCTCCACTTGGAATTATTTAATTTTGGTATTCCAAGTCACTATTTTTAAAATCCCAATTCAAGGAATTTTGACTCTAAATTATGGTTTGCGAACAGAGAAGATCAGGCAAGGAATTAAATTAACTCAGGAGAAGGTGTAAGGTACTCCCGGGTTCCGTGATTCTAGCGTTTTTGCATAATAATTTTACCTGGCTTAACTAATTCCAGATATTTGGCAATTTGTGATATTATACATTTTTTCCTTTATTCACTTTTAATTTTCTTAGTTGTTATAGTTATGGATTTCATCTTGAAATGAGTTATGTGTATGTATGATCATTTTGTTTGGTGCATCAAGAATCATGTCACGTGTACGTGTACACGATTAATAATACTTTATTATTATATAAAAAAATCCAAAGTATCGCGAACGCATTTCTTGCCTTTAATTTTGGAAATTGTAATAATATCACGCGTACGTATACATAATCACGATGATTTGATTAATTAGGAGCCCACTTAAAGCATTCTAAGGTATTCATGATTTGCTTCTTCGCTACAATTGTGATTATTGATTTGTAAGGTATAAGCATTAAAAGTTTGCATTGTGGGAGCCAAGAGACTTATCTTCTACAAATACACTTATAATGCATGATTTTCTTGAGAAAGAATTAGCTTAATAGTTGTTACATTATGTTCAACAAATTTATTGGAGGCTTCAAAATGGAATAGAAATACCAATGACAAGAATGTTGAAATACCATTAGGGGAATTTAGTTTTGGAGGGAATAATAAATGCTAATGTTTTAGTCTCCACATCATCTTCTCGGATTTAAGGCTTGGTCATACAATGTGAATGTGCTTTGTAAAAAACTTATCGATCGTTTTGAGTAGGGGTGTGCATTCGAATCGGTTTATCGATAAATCGAATTGATTATTTGTTATTGGTTTATCGATATCGGTTTATCGATTTATCGATTTCGATTTCGATTTCGAAATTTTCCTTATCGATTTATCGATTTCGATTTCGATTTTATCCTCTTCGATTATCGGTTTATCGATTTATCGATAAACCGATAAGATATACTAAAAAGATAAATATACCCTTATTTTATAATACCATTTCCTTTACCCTAAGTCCCTAACATAATTTTATTGTATTGCTTAAAATAGTTAAATAATATATTAATTTCCTGACTTGTTAATATACATTCTTATTATTTTTTTATTTATTATTTTTTATTATTTATTTTTTATTTATATTTTTTTAAATATTTTATACATATATATATTCTTATTAGATTTTACTAATCTTGGCAAAGAAGCTTCCACCGACGATGTTTGCTAGAGTTAGTTAGCTGCTATGTAAGTTCTCCATTTTAAATAATATACTTGTAAAAGAATGTGATGTATTACAAAGTTCTTAATATTTTTCTTAATTTCTTCCATGTTTAAAGGTTAGTAGTTTCAGCAAGGGATATCACATTTAACGAATGATCATATTTAAAACTCAAGAGAATGAAATTCAAATTAATGAAAAACAGAATTAGCCTTGATGATGTATTTTTTTTTATACCGTTGGAGTTTTGGTGGCATACATTTGATCCTTTACTTTAGTTTCGTTGCGTGTGCTTGTTGACACAATTTTTATTTTATAAATGGTGTTCGTCTTATTTTAGCTTCTTTTTATCCATATTAGTTAGGCGTGTTTATAGCGATATACGTTTCGTGGAATCCCGCAAATTTTCTTATTGGTGTAATCGATAACCGAATCGATAAGCCCCAAAAATTGATAAATCGAAATCGAAAAAATCGAAACCTTATTGAAACGATAACGATAAGCATATGTACAAATCGATAATCGATAAGCAATTATCGATAAGAGTCAAAATCGAATCGATAAATCGAATGCACACCCCTAGTTTTGAGCATTGGAATTTTATTTAGTGGTTTGTGGCCTTGAGTATCTTAATATGATGTATCATGATGTGCGTGCATGGTTGGTTTCTATGTTCGAGAGGTTCAGAATTTTAATTGGAAGAGAAATTTTAATATTTGGAAGCTTTAAGTTGAAGAACTAACCAAGGTCTGACTTTTGTGTAAATGGTCTAAGATTTATTAATTCCAGTAGGTTTGTTTGATGATTTTGTACTTAAGCGTATGTTCGTATTTGGATTTGGAGGTTCCTAGATTGATTTGGCTCTTTTTGGCGAAAGTTGGCAATTTTAAGGTTTAGAAATTTCATAAGTTTGATCATGAGTTGACTTTGTGGCTATCGGATTCAGATTATTATTTAGGGACTTTGAAGGGTTCTGTTTTTTCATTTAAAACTCTTGCGCAAAGTTTTGTTTCATTTCGAGTTTGATTTGGTAGGATTCAGACGCGTTCGGCGAAGTTTGAAGGTTTGGAAGTTAAGAAAATGACCTTGATCTTTGATTCTTGGTTTTGATGTTATTTATGATGTTTCGAGCTTTTGGATAAGTTAGGGTAATGTATTTAGAATTGTTGGCTTATTTGGACGGGATCCCAGGGGACTTGAGTGTGATTCGGGGTTGTTTTGGACCATTTTGGAGGTGTTAGGCAGTGTTGGTTTCTGGTGTATTTGATGTGTTAGGCGATCACGTAGAAGGTTGTTGGGCAACTGGAAATTTGTGCATCCCTTTTGTGATGAGGTCCCGCATTCGCGTAAGGTGGTGGAGAAGGCTAACCCGTTTGCACTCGCCACATCACGATCGTGGAGTGTTGTTGGAGGTAGTTGGCTTGGTGGCTTCTGAGTTCGCGGAAGGAGCTCACATTTACTCTTCTATGGGTCATTGGCTATCGCGATCGCGGGGCTTAGACGCGTTGGTGTGATGCATTCTTTTGGGTAGTGCCACTTTGTTCTTCGTGATCGCAAAGGTTATCCCAATGTTTATAACTAGGCAGTGCATATAAATTGTCATTTACTGTCTTTCATATTATTTTATCATATTTTGAGATTGCGAGCTCGAATTTGAGCGATTTTTGAGGGAATTTTCACTACTTGGATTGGGGTAAGTATTCTCGACTCAGATTTGAGTATTATTCATGATTCCATCCTTTATTCCATCTTTGTATGACTACTTGAACTTTGTTGCTATAATATATTTAGCCATAGTCATGCTTTATCCGCATTTTTATTTTTATTATGTCCTTGTGCGCTTCATTGATGTGTTTTTGAGGATATACCTCTTGATGATAAATTGTTATCTTGCATTGTTGCAATAATTGTGGCATATATGGACATGCATTGTGGGTGCGATGATGCGTGGAGTATAAGGATGGCGATATGCGCATTGGTGACATAAGTGAGGCATTTCGTTGTGATACACATGCAGCAAGACAAGGGTGGCTTATGAACGTGTGGCGACATAAGGAAGGCATTTCATTGTGATCCACATGCGGCGAAATAAGGGTTGCATCGTGGGGATGTTATGTGATGTCCTGAGGGCGATTTTCTTTGTGTATGTTTATGTGGTGGTACGAGGGTCGCATCCTTCAATATGAACGTGATTTCCTTATGTGGGTCACGCAATTTTACATGTTTTGTTGTGTTGTATTTAATATGCTAAGCTATGTCTCTTTTATTATTTGATGATTTGGTTGCCAAGATGGATTTACCTACATGGAGTTGATATCTCATATTTTGTTGATTTGTTAGTAGCATATCAGATTGATGAGATGTGGAAGTTGTCACCATACATTAATCTTTCGATTCTTGAGAAGTTTTCTTGAACATATTATTTGGCAATTGATACGAAATCGCATCCACCGAGAAAAACACTTGCCTTACACTAAAAGTTCACGCGCTTCTTTATTTTAAAAAAAACATTCTGAAATGAACCTACATATAAAAGTGGCGCCTACTTTTCTTTCTTTTTTGAGCTCTCACCTTGATCAAATTATATTGTGGCACGGGGTCATTACCGTGCGAGTGTGACTTTTGTTATGGCACGAGGTCTTTGTCGTGCTAGGGTGATAGATAATGTGGGCACGAGGTGCTATATGTGTGCAATTGTATTTGACGACTTATTGTTGGAGTCGAGCCTTTACTCGTACTGAGTTGTTGTCACTTCTTCAATGAGATTATATCATTATTGTTTTTCTACTAAATTTCTTGTTGCCAATCTTTGATATATTGCATAGGTTATTAGACTAGTGAGTATTTTTCTGACTTAAAAACCTCGTTACTACTTCTTTGGGGTTAGTCAAGATACTTACTTAGTACATGGGGTCAGTTGTATTCATACTACACTTTTGCACATTGCATCCAGAATATAGAGCTGAGTAGCTGTGAAGATGAGCCTTGCATTTGAGATGTTCCAGCGTACCAGATTCATGCTACCCTTTTGTTCTTGGTACCTTAGGATTTCATTTCTATTGATGAAACTTCTAAATATATTTTGTATTTATTCATTTCAACAACTTTCTATATCTAAATTATAGTGGCTCATGACTATTACCACCGATCCTTGGGTAGTTATATTAAATTCTTTTGCAGTCTTATTTATAATATTGATGATTTGTCATTTTAGTAGTAACTTATACAGTTTGTCTTACCTAGCGGGTTGGGTTATGTGTCATCATACAATTGCAAGATTTTAGGTCATGATAATTTGGTATTAGAGCTCTAGTTCTATAGGCTCTACGAGTCATGAGAAAGTGTATAGTAGAGTCTCGTGGATCAATATGATGACGTCCAAATTTATCTTCGAGAGGCTACATGGCATCAATGAAACTTCTCATCTTTCTCTCCTTATCGGGCGACCTTGTTTCAGCTTGAAGCCTGTATCTTCAGTTTTCTTCCATTCATCTGTATGTGATGTTGCGCACTTGGTATCTGCTATGCACCGACGACTTGTGATGTTGTGGATGGACAGAAAAGGGCTATGGATGCTTGATTATTCTTGCGATGTGTCATCTAGTCTTGGAAGCAGATGTTGTGGTAGATCTTTCAGTTGTTCCTTTGTGGGACGTAGCAGATTCTTGTATCTATGAGTGTCAGAGAGAGTTGTCCCTCGGAGACTAAGCGGGTGGTTTATCTCCTACGAGAATATTTAAGGTTGTGTGCTTCATATGAGGCTTCTATTTAACATAATACATATATTACAATTTTGGAGGGCTTGAAGAAGTTCGCGCGACTGTCACAAGGATGAGTATGCACTTGGTTGAGTCTTTGGAGTGTTTTATGACTAGTGTTACATAAGTTTATGAAGTATTGAGCTGATTAATAGTGCGGCATCAGGGAAACTATAAAGGAAGGGTATTATAGGTTATGGAGGATGTGTTCTATGGCTTCGATCCAAGTAGGGAGTCTTCTATCGACGATCGAATTGCAAGGTTATGTGTTACATCAATTTTTGGACTAAGGGACGCTTATGGATTAACTATGACTTGAAAACGATGACTTTGAGGATGATTTTGAGTGAGTGATCGATTGGGTGTATGATGTACTACACCTTATGGGTATGTAGAGGTCTTGGTATGATTTAGGTTTGATACTCGTTGTGTATGTTGTCTGAAAGGAAAAGGAATCACTTGATTGCTTCTTTGGAATATTCATGTGCTGGTAGAGCGCAGGTTGTTCGGTGCGTATTGGTTGCGCATTGGATAGTGGAGCGAGGTGTGTGACTCTGGAGAAGGTTCCAATGAGTTCTATATTTATATGTGGTGTTTTAAGGATTTTTGGATTGGCATATGGATAGGACTTGGGCTTGCATTGGATGGTGCTGAGACTTGCGGTATTTCTATATCATTATTGATTCTACTTTGCGGCACTAGAAAGGTTAAAGAAACAACTTCAGATTCAGTAAAGGGTTCTTCAGCGCATGCATTTTTGTGTTGATATACTCTTGGTTTTAGCAGTCCATGTGACTTGATTGATTTAGAGGGATTTAGTTCTAGTGATTTTATTATGTGCAAATGAGTTTCGAAGAGTTGCGATGGTTTGGCTGCGACTTGCGGTTGATGTACTCTACAAGCATGGGCAGTTCATTATGTGTTTTGATTTTTTTCAATGGGATTGATTTAGTGTGGAAGGTTTTCGGCTGATGGGATGTCTATCCTACTTAAGATTAAGAGTTGAGAATGAGATCGTAGTGTTTTCATATGATAGCATGACAGAGATGGTGCACCGTATGAGATTGGGATTTTATGGGCAAGGTTGCAGTTTGGTTTTGAAAGGAAGGTCATGTGTTCTAGACGGCATGAGAGATTTCAGATGTTTAGAGGATGCTAGTACTACCTTGTATTTTTTGAGAAGGGTGTGCGTGGTAGGAAACACATTATGTTCGGAATTTTGACTAGTGTTACAGTAATCGACTAGATGTTGACTACTAATTTTTAGACTTACGCTGCGTCGCGCAAAGGATTTATGTGATTATCGTGAGTTGATTGTACATGAGTGATTTGTCCGTTATTGAGTGGTGGAGTTGGGATTGGATATAGAGATTCTTGTATTCTTGAGGTTTAGAGACTGGATTTTCTTAGAGGCAAATTATTACTTGGTTGCGGACTATGAAGATATGTTAAGAATTAGACAACTGATAGTGTGTGCTATGGATAGGTTAATACAGACTTTTGGAAGGTTATTTACCTATTCTAGGATGATCCTGATCGATTTTGGGCCCATTAGTTGGCCTAAGGACAATGTGTACCCGACATCGGATCGGGTTTGCTCACTCTTGCGTATCATTTACTGTGGGTGTGACATCAGACGCGAAGGATGTTATATATGCCCAGATTTGTCTCATATGTTGCTCTCTTATGCTATGACGAGTTGTGAGACTGCTTGGTTTCTGGGGATGTTGAGTTTCTTATTGCACCTTAGTCATTTTTTTCCTATCGGTGACATATAGTGCTACCCATTTCTCTATGGTTATGGTCATGGATTTCGCGTATTTGTTGTTGACACACATGTGGTTGTTGATTGGGGGCATTATGGCTTGAGGGTTATTCCATGTGAATCGGTGTGTTTAGATCGATTTACCTGCCACAATGGGGTTATGTTAGGATGAGATTCTTCGTGGTTATTTCGTGTGTTTTGCTTCACCCTTGTGGGATGGATTCATAGTATTGTACCGTTGGGGTTGTACCTATTGGACTTGTCAGATAGTTCTCTTATTTGGTTGTTGTATTTGAGTTGTTGCTTGCTGGGTACAATATGCGTTGTATATGGCTCTTGCATTTGGTGTGGCATGTCAATAAAACTGGTTGTACTGGATGAGATAAGATCATGGGACCTGGAGTTAGTGTGATCGAACTTGGATAAGGTATATTTTGATATAAATGTCATTAACCAGCTTAGAGTTTTGAAATGGTTCTTGTCAGGCGAGAGAACACCACAATTTATTGATTGGGCGAGTGGTTATGAGTATCTACACGTTTCTTACATCATTAGCGGTGGTGTGAAGGTTTGGAATAAGGTTTTATTTAATATAAGGTTTGTTATCGGTGTCGGGTTTGGTAATTAGCAGCTATTGTGGTCGAAGGATATTACTATGAGTACATAGGTTATGTGGTATATCGTGGAATGTGGTTACGGATTGATGTAGCTTGATTAGAAGTATACAATGTATAGATGCAAGAATCAGGTCTTATAAGGAATTTCAGACGTTGGAGATTGGGTTCCAAGGTTTATGGACTGAGGTTGAAGAAAGAGTATTCAGTTAGTTGTGTTGACAGGCTTATATGGGTTGAGGTGATGTGGGATCACCCTTGGGTATGCGTATGGTAAGTTTTTACGGTGATTTGATGGCTTTGGGACGACTCTTAGTACGTTCAAGGACGAACGTATGTTTAAGTGGGGGGTGAATATAACTACCCGATCGGTCGTTTGGAGCACTGGCATTCCATTTGGTGGTTTGAGGTCTTGATTAGCTTAATATGATGTATCACGACTTGTGTGTATGGTTGGTTTGATTTTTTAGAGGTTCGGGATTTAAATTGGAAGAGAAGTTTTCATATTTGGAAGCTTTAAGTTAAAGAATTGACCAAAGATTGACTTTTGTGTAAATGGTCTCAGATTAGTGTTTTAATGATTTTAATAGGTTCGTATTGTGATTTGGACTTAGGCGTATGTCCGGATTTGGATTTGGAAGTTCCTAGGTTGATTTGGTCCTTTTTGGCGAAAGTTAGCAATTTAAAGGTTTAGAAATTTCATAAGTTTGACCATGAGTTGAATTTATAGCAATCGGGTTCGGATTGTTATTTTGGGACATGGAAGGGGTCCATTTTGTCATTTTAAACTTGTGTGCAATGTTTGGTTTCATTTCGAGTTGATTTGGTAGGATTCAGACGAATTTGGTGAAGTTTGAAGGTTTGAAAGTTAAGAGAATGATCTTGATCTTTGATTTCTGATTTTGATGTTATGTTTACTGCTTTGAGCTTTTTGATAAGTTCTGTTAATGTATTTTGACTTGTTCGCATGTTTTGACGGGATCCGGGTGCCTCGGGTGTGATTCGAGATGGTTTCGAAGCATTTTGGAGGTATTGGACAGTGCTGGTTTCTAGTGCACCTGACGTGTTACGCGAGCGCGTGTAAGATTGTTGGGCATGTGGAAATTTGGTGGAGGTGGCTAATGCATTTGCATTCGTCAATTCATGATCGCGGAGTGTTGCTGGTGGCAGTTGGCTCGTTGGCTTCCGCGTTTGCCGCACGTGTTCGCACTTCTGTGGGTCGTTGGCTTTCGCGATTGCGGGGCTCATACGCGATGGCGTGATCATTCTTCTGTGTAGTGTGACGTTGTTCTTCGTGATCGCGAAGGTTATTTCGCGATCGCGTTTTGTAAAACCGGGCAGTGCATATAAGTTGTTATTTCCGGACTTTGAGCTTATTTTATCCTATATTGAGATTGGGAGCTTGAATTTGTGAAATGTTTGAAGGGATTTTCACTACTTAGATTGGGGTAAGTATTCTCGACTCAAATTTGAGTATTATTCATGATTCCATTCATGATTTTAGCATTTGATTGATGAATCTAAGTGCAAAAATTTAGGGGTCTTGGCAAAACTTTTGTAAAATAAAAATAGGGGTTTGAACACCCATTCAGATTCTTATATGGATGACACTTGTATGTTGTTCTTGTATTCGAATGGGTTATTGGAATTTGTGAGTTTTGTCGAGTCCCGGGGTTCAGGCCCGGGTTGACGTTTTAGTTGAATTTTTGTATTTGATTAAATATTCGAACTTTATCGTTTGGGTTTTATTCCTTTGGAATTATTTGATGTTATTGAGTTGTTTTTGGCTTGATTTGAGCCATTTGGAGGTCGATTCGTGGGTTTTATTCCTTTGGAATTATTTGATGTTATTGAGTTGTTTTGGCTTCTTTGAGGTAAGTGTCTTGCCTAACTTTGGTTGAGGGAATTTTTCCTACTAATTGATATTATTTGCTACATGCGGGGGTGATGTATATATGAGGTGATGAGCGTATATACATGTACCATGGGTATTCATGCTCCGGGTAGATTCTAACTTGCTCTATGCCTTATTTGGTTGTGTGTTTATTTGATTATATGTATTATTTAATTAATCGATTACGCGAGTACGATAAATTATGCTAGAGTAATGTTGAGACTATTGGTACCTTATGTTGAACATGATGAGCAAATCTTGACACTTATGCTATATATGCCTCGGAGATAGATACAAATAGGTTATGAATACATATCTGGACTTGTTCTTGTAATGTACCTTGATTGGGATCTGTGCACACTGGGATACATATGTGATCCTTTGTATGACTACTTGAACTGGTGTTTACAATTGATTTTGCCATAGTCATGCTTGATCCTCATTTTTATTGTTATCATGTCCTTGTGCACTTCATTGATGGGTTATGAGGATATGCCTCTTGATGATAAATTGTTATCTTGCATTATTGTGATAATTGTGGCGCATGTGGACATGTTGTGTGGGTTGATTGATGTTGTGTGGAGTATGGGTGGGGAATATGTGCATGCAACAACATATGAGAGGCATTTCATTGTGATGCGCATGCGGCGAGATTTCGGGTGGCTTATGTGCGTGCCGCGACATAAGGAAGGCATTTTATTGTGATGTGCATGCAACGAGATAAGGGTGGCTTATGCGCGTGTGGTGACATAAGGGAGGCATTTCATTGTGCGGCGCGTGTGTCGAAATAAGGGTGGCATTATGGGGATGTTATGTGATGGCATGGAGGGTGATCTTCATTGTGTATGTTTATGTGGTGGAACGAGGGTGACATCCTTGAATATGCATGTGATTTTATTATGTGTGTCGTGCATTTTTTTTACATGTTTTGTTGCATTGCATTTAACATGCTAAGTTATGTCTTTATTATTACTTGATGATTTGGTTGCAAGGATGGATTTACCTACGTGGAGTGATATCTCATATTTTGTTGAGTTGTTCGTAGCATTTCGAATTAACAAGATGAAGTTGTCATCGTGCATTAATGTATTTACTTCTTGAGAAGTTCTCTTGAACGCGTTATTTGGCAATTTATACGAAAATCATATTCTATTGTGGCACGAGGTCTTTGCCGTGCAGGTGTGACTCATCTTGTGGTATGAGGTATTTGCCGTGAGAGGGCGATTGATAATGTGGGCACGAGGTGCCATATCCGTGCGATTCTACTTGATGTTTTATTGTAACGGAGCCTTTACTTTTATTGAAATTGTTATCACTTGTTCTGATGAGATTATAGTTATTGTTTTTATGCTATACTTTCTATTGCCCGTCTTTTGATATATTGCATTTGTTATTGGACTAAGAAATATCTTTTTACTTAAAAATCTAGTTACTACCTTTTTGCGGTTAGTTAAGATACTTACCCAGTACATGGGGTCAGTGATACTCATACTACACTTTTACACATGCATGCAGATTTTGGAGCTGAGTAGTTGTGAAGATAGAGCTTTGTATTGGAGTTGTACCAGCGTATCAGATTCATGCTACCTTTCGGTTCATGGTAGCTTATGATTTTATTTTTGTTTATGTAACTTTCAAATAGATATTTAACCAGTTTTGTATATCTAAATCATAGTGGCTCATGATTTGTACTAGCAATCCTTGGGGTAATTGTATTAAATTCTTTCGCAATCTTATTTATAATATTGATGATTTCTCAATGTAGTAGTGACTTATATAATTTTTCTTACCTAGCGGGTTCGGTTAGATGTCATCACGATAATGGGAGTGAAATTCAAAAATAGCTAGATTTATAAGTGGTCATTCAAAAATAGCCACAGTTTCCAAAGTAATCAAAATTTAGCCACTTTTCATGTAAAGATAAATCAGAACGAAAACACTGTTCAAAATCAGGAAAATACTCCAGCATAATATATTGGAATTCCAGTATAATATACTAGAACTTCAGTATAGTGGAGTCCTAACATAAGTATACTGGATTATACTAAAGTTCCAACAAAGTATACTGGAACTCCAGTATAATTATACTGAAGTTCCAGCAAAGTATACCGGTCCAGCATAATATGCTAGAAGCTCATACACAGGTGCTCGAATCTCCAGTATATTATGCTGGAACTTTCCGCGTGTTGGAGTTCCAACATAATATGCTGGAATTTCATACACAGGTGCACCGAACCCCACTATATTATGTTAGACCGGTCTCTGTTGCAACAAAATAATGGCTATTTTCAATGACTTAGCAAACGCTAGCTATTTTTAAATGACCAGTCCAAAAAATGGCTAGCCCGTGTTATTTGTTTCGATAATGGTGGGATTTTGGGTTTTGACATACTTCAAAGGCTTTGGTCAAGAAGTCATACTGAAACACTTTGCGGGCCAAGCACAATTGCCGTTGGGATTTAGTGCGAAGCCCAAGGGATCATGTCCATTTAATCACCGGTGGTCCCACTTGGACCTTGATTTATTAAGCCCAAAGTAAGTATAAGGTTTGGGATCCATTTAATTCCAAACTCATATGCAGGCCCGCCTGAGCAGGTAACAGACCCAAATTTAAGCACAGTCATCGATTTACAGAAGTAGCCACTTAAATTATACTAATAACCTATCAATCTCATAAGTATGTTTTACAGAAATGGTCATCCAAATAACTAATTACACACGATTGAACTATTAATTACAGAATTAATCACTTTGTAACAAAATACAAAATACAAAAAATGGGCATCTGCATAGCTAAAACTCTAAGGCATACCTTGGACCTTCTCAGACAGCAACGATTTCCTTCCTATATTTTATAATATGGTCACTTTCTGAATTTATGAGTACGACCTTCTTTACTCCAAATAAAACTTGCAAGAGATAGCACAAAACACTAGAAGAAATGATCTTCTTTTGGTCTTAAACCGCAGATCAGACAAACTGGTGGTTAGATCTGCAAGTCTTGACCTTCAAACCACTACTAATATTTGTTGCAAGAGATATCACAAAACACTAGAAGAAATGATCTTCTTTTGGTCTTAAACCGCAGAAAAGACAAGCTGGTGGTTAGATCTGCAAGTGTTGACCTTCAAACCATTACTAATATTTGAAACTAAGGGTGTATTTGGTATAACGAAAAACGTTTTTTCGTGGAAAATGTTTTCTTAGAAAACAAGTAGTAATCTTATTCATTTTCCGGTTAGAAATGATTTTCTAACCAACAACCTTCCGAAAAACTTTTAAACCGCAAAACTTTCGAAACCGCGAAATTTCGAACCCGTAAATTTCGAGACACATAAGCCTCTGAACTCATAACTTTGGAACTTGTAAGCCAAAAGAAGAAAAGTAAAACTGAAAATATATTAAAAAATAAACTCCGGGGGGAGAGGGGGGGTTGGGCAGGGGGCAGTGGGGTAGGTGCGGTGCAAAAAAAAAGAAAAAACAGAAATTTAAAAATTACAAAATAAAAAACCTTTTTTTTGTGCGGTGGTGGGGGGCAGTGGGGG
>ML272421.1:0-44654 GCA_005239495.1 Nicotiana undulata | reverse complement strand
AAAAATATTCCAACTACCATATGATACTAGTACGACATATAATTATACCAATAGGGTATACAATTCATTTAATTAATTCTAGGCAACTATATATGACTATACAATTATTACATACACATGCATAATGAGAAAAATAAAAAACTAGTGCATCGCATATTAATATAATAATATATTTCAAGATATTGTATTATAATTCTATTAAATAAAACAAACACATAAAGAAAAAATTAAAATGATTACATAATACATATGCATAAAGGAAAATTAAAAATATTCAAGATATTGTACTATTCCACTATTACTAAAGAAAAATCAAATAGTGTACCAATTAAATATAGCTAATACAACCAAAAAAGGTTCCACCTAACATATGATACCAGTATAGTATATAGATATACCAACAGGGTATACATTTGTACGCAAAAGTTTAAAAAAAATTTAATTCAATTATTAAACTGAAATAATATCAGCTGTCACTTAATTTAATTAACTCATTTTGTGCGTCATCGATTATACTAAAATTCAAATATGCTTTAATAATATACAATATACCATTTTGAAATGGAAAAATTAATAAAATATATTCAATGGACACGTACATCCTATTAAGAAATGAGAAATATAGAAGAAAAACATTTATTTATATTTGAGAAGATAATAAAAGAGAAAATAGGTTGGGGCAATTAACGGAGTTTCACGTGATCCGGAATTAGAAAGAAAAGGATTTTGAAAATAGGCAGTTGGGTAAATACTTTAGATTGCATAGGTACATATTGTAAGACAAATTAAAATGGACAGTTACGGGTAATTAAAATTGCCTGAATAGGCATTTAGGGTAAATTTCCCTTCTTTTAACTCCTTTTTTATCATTATTTATCTGGCATGACTCTATTGAATTGGTCTGGATCAACCTACGCTTGACCCAGAGGGTCACTTATCACCTTGGTTATTCTAGGTCCAGTTTACCAACTAAAACAAGCCCAACTTACCAGACTGACTATAACGAACAACACCACCGAATCAAAACATGCAGTTAATAGTTGAAACAAACTTGAAATCCAATAAATTATTAAATAACTGCAATTCTGGTTGAGGTATACTAAATTAGACATAGATGCTGAAGAAACAAATCTTTCTATTAGACTTATTTAATCTAACGTGCAACTACATGATAATAGGTAACTAACATGCTGAAATTCACAACAAGTTAACCATACAACCTAATTTAATTAACAATCAAACTATAAGCAAAGCAAGAATTTTATCTAACCAAAGGAGAAGGACTCGAAAAGAGGAAATGATATGAAGCTAACCAATCATCTTGTAGTGCTCTACCATGCTCGGACATCATGAATTTCGGCAAAACAAGGGCTGTGAAGGTGATTCGAACCGACTTAGAGCTATTCGGCCTCCAAGGGTCCTTGCCCTAAGTGTTCTGTCTAGGATTTCGAATTTTTGATGAATCTTCTTGGGGAAAGGACTCCCAATAGCTAGATGTGGGGACGAGATAAGTAGGTTGAGGTGAAGCTGGCCAGTCAACGGCGAATTTACAGACGGTTGGTGACTGGGAAAAGGCTTAATCGAAAGTTCATGATGAGAGCGACCGATTGGCATAAGTTTCATCACCAAGGCAGCTTTGGTGGGGAGAAATTAGATAGGGGCAGATGATTTAGGTTTCTTAGATTCCTAGATTAACTAATCGTGACGATCAAAGGATTTTTTGATGAAATTGAAGGTGGTGTGGGAACGATGGGAAGGTGAGGATTGTATGGTGATATATTTGTACATTTTGGTGGTGGTCCACCGCTGTGAGGCAATTTCGGCGATGGTCAATGTTGGTCAATGGGTGAAGGAGTGGTGGTTGGGAGTTGACGGATGGCGGAGACGAATTCCGGGCGCACTGGATCTATTGTTGTGGCAGAGGGATTTGGGGTGGTTTCAAGGATGAATCTTTGAGAAATTCGTTTATTAAAAAAGGTCAATTGGCTAACGATGTTGTTTCAGCCTTGAACTATGTCATTTCATGGTCTTTGAAGTCAGAGGGGCTAGATTGATGCAACGACTTGGCCGGTTATTTTGAGTATTTTACTCATGTTTCTCGTATTTGATACTTTACATATGTGTATTAGTGATTCTGTGACTTTTCGAGTGGTTGGTATAGTTTCGAGAGAGTTTTGGATTTATTTGGGATACTTAGTCCCTTGGTTGAAGGCTTAAGTTGTATGAGTTGACCGAAGTTTTACTTTTGTGCAGATAACTCCAGAATGGTATTTTACTAGTTCCAATAGTTTTGTATGGTGATTTTAGACTTAGACGTATGTCCCAATTTGGATTTGGAGGTTCCTAGGTTGTTTTGGCTTGAATTGGAGGAAGTCTAGAATTTGAAGGTTTAGAAGGTTAATAGGTTTTAACGAGAGTTGACTTTATTTATATCGGGTTGGAATTTTGGTTCCGAAAGTTTGTATAATTCTATTGTGTTATTTGAGACTTGTATGAAATATTTGATGTCCTTCCGTGTTGATTTGATATGGTTTGACATGTGTTTTGGAAGTTGAAAGTTCATTAGTTATTAGGCTTACATTGAGGTGTGATTCGTAGTTTTGATGTATTTTTGTGTTATATGAGGCCTCAAGTAAGTCCGTATTATATTTCGGGATTGCCTGGCATGGTTGAACAGGGTGTCGGGATCCCCAGGGTTATTTCAGATTGGTTTGGATCATTATTTTCTATGTTGGCTATGCTGAAGTTTTCCTTATTTCTAGTGCTTTCGCACCTGTGAGCCCACAAATGTGGTCATGGAGCCGCAGAAGCGAACTGGGTTGGAGGCAAGGTGCAGAGGTTTACCATAGATGCAAGGGCGCACCTGCGAGGTGGTGATTGCAGAAGCGAATCCACAAAAGTGGTAGTTGAGTCGTCGATGCAGGTGGTCAGGGAATAACTCATCCTCGCATCTGCAATAGATTTTTCGAAGATGCAGTTCCGCAAGTGCGATTAGTTCGACCGCAGATGCGGTATCATTGGGAAGCTTATACCATTTTAAGGGTTTGGTCATTTTTATCACATTTTGAGATTTGAAGCTCTATTTTGGGCGATTTTGGAGGGAATTTTCATGATTTGGATTGGGATAAGTATTTTTTACTCGGATTTGTTCATTTTTCATGATTCCAAATTTTGATTTTTGTGTTTGATTGATGAATTTAATTGGAGAAATTTGGGATTTTTATAAAAACTTTTATAAAATATAAATTGGTAATTTGAGGGCCGATTTGAGATCAAAGTTGGACGATGTTTGGACTCGTATTCGAATAGGTGTTCAGAATTTGAGATTTTTGTCAGTTTCCGAGAGGCAAGCCTAGGTTGACTCTTTGCGTTGACTTTTTGATTTGGTTCGAGATTGAAGCTTTATGGTTTGGGGTTGTTTTGTATAGCTTCCATTGATATTATTACGTAATATTTGCTAGATTCGAGCCGTTCGAGAGTTGTTTCACGTGGGAAGGGATTTTTAGTGTACTGATTTGGCTTATTTGATGTAAGTATCTTGGCTAACCTTGTGTGGTGGAAATACCTCTTAGGTGCTAGCCCTAATTGTTGATTTCTATTATGTGAAAAGTGACGTGTAAATGAGATGACGAGCGTGTATATGGGTACTGTTTGTGGTTTTGACTGAATGTACAGTAGACTATGAACTTTATATGAAACTTATTGAGATCACTTTCTGACTATTTGATTATGAACATTACATTGACTTAGCCTAATTATGCTTTATTTATTGAACACTCCTCCGCTTTTATGATTATTCGTTATGTCCTTGTACATCACTATTGAAGGTTGTGAGCTTGTATCTTGGTGAAACATTGGTATCATTGTTTGTGATATTGTGGAACTCGAGAGTGGTATTGGTGCACTTGTGGACATGTTGAGTGGATTGATTGGGGGTGTTAGCGCAATATTTTTGTCGTGCGATTGTATTTATTATTGTGCACGTGGGGAAAAATAAGTGTGGCGTTATCTCCGGCTACCCACGTGGAGAAATAAGGGTGTCTATATGCGCATGTGGCAAAATAAGGGAGGCATCTCACTTTTATGTGCACTTGCGGCGGAATAAGGGTGGCATTGTTGATGATTTTAAGTGATATTTCGGGGTGCCCTTCTTATTGTTGTGATTGTGTTGAGACGGGGATGCTATTTTTATTACATGATTGTTTCAGATAGATTCTCGTTTTGCACTTATATGAGTTAATGACTGTATTTGACGTGTTATCACATGCCTTACCTCTATTTTACTTTTATGAGAAAAAAATGAGTTCTACTACACTAAGTTGTGATAGCACTTTTTAAAAGGGATTGTTGTTACAGTTTCAATTATATTTCTGTTATGACTTTTCTTTAATATATTCATTGCACAAGTTATTGCCTAGTGAGTATCACCAACTTGAACCTCATCACTACTCCACCGAGGTTAGTCTTGATACTTATTGGGTACTAATTATGGTGTAATCATACTATGCTTCTGCACATTTTTGTGAAGATCCAGGTACTTGAGGTCAGGCTGATCGACAGTGAGGCATTTCATACACTGAAGACTTCAATGTATCCCTGCATGATCTGATCGCAGGCCTCGGAGTCACTCTCCTTGTTTCATTACTACTGTTTATGTTTTTCAGACTGTACTGCATTTAGAAATATTCTCGTGTATTCAGTTAGATCTTGTGATTCTCTACTGCCTAGTTCTAGGGAGTTATTGTAAGGCCCCATAGAATTAGCTAATGATTTAAGACTTTATAGTGCACCAACAATAATTTGGAATAATATTTTTGAGTTCTAAAGGAGACCCATATGATAAAACCATATTATTTTGACTTGAAAATGCATATGGGGAGTATTTTGGAACATATTACGGAGGTTTGTAAGTGGGGAGAAGTTATTTGGAACGAGTTGGAAATATTAAGTGGAATAGATATCAACAATTTGCACAACACTTGACTTTGAATGGGTATAACTCGCATAATATAAAGACAGTTTCAATGAATCTTGCCCCTAGAGTGTACCCCTTTGAGTCTAACTTCTAACACATCAAGTCATTCGTCATTTGGACTTTCCTACTAAAAGTTATGATCAAATTACTAAAGTCAAACCACCCTTGTATTTTGGCGGAAAGCAAACCAAGGCTCGCTTCGCTAGATTGGGCGCGGATCATGTCTTCCCTTGTATTATATGGGCATCGAAGTGAGTATCACTTCGCTAGACTGGGGGTATCCCAACTTCAGGTTCTTGTATGTCATTCCGTGGGCTTATTTCCCCCTATTTTACTTCGACAAATTTTAGAGCTTTCCTCCACTATCTCAAGACCCCCAACTTCTCCCATCTTCAAGGTAAGAAATCCCCATTATCTTGGTGTGAATCATATCATTATCCACACTAGAATTAACTCAATCCACCATGAAATCCTTAGATTTTCAAAAATATTCTTCAAGAACTCAAAGGAGGATTTTGCAAGATTTCTTTCAAAAGGTAATCAACACCCCTAGACTTACACACATGGGTTTATTATGGGAATATGAGTAAGAATTAAGTATTGGAACTTATGGGTTGGTGATTCGAAGTCATAAGTTCCCAATTTAAAAACTTAGTCACTTTAGAGATAGAAAGGTGATTATTTGAAGGAATGTTGTTGGTTGGGTGTGGATGATCATGATCATGCATGTGATGTTGGAAGTTATAGATTGTTTAAGAATGATGGTGGGATAAATTGATGGTAAATGGTGGTAGTGGGATGAACTAATTCTATGGTTAAGAAATGTAGAGATTTATGCCTACTAGGTGTTTGATAAAATGCCTAAACAACCTAAATTATGGAATTTATTACTAATATTGGTTCCATTGAATGTTGTTACTGTAGATTGATGTTTCTTATTGTAGTGGACCATTGTAGTATCATGACGGGGAGAATTTCATGTATGTTGGCTAAATTTTGTCACTTAGAATATAATTCCATAATGTTCCAGTAAGTTCAATTATGGTTGGTTCAAGATTCCTAGTTCCTATGTTCTGGGTTATCCCTACTAAACTTGACTATTCTGAATGAGCCTTATGTCGAAAGATATATGTTCAAAGTATTGGTTGCGTATTAAAATTCTATGGCTTTGAGTCGTGTTTCAAATGAAAGCTAGTATGGCAAATTGTGTGAGAAACACTCAATATGTTTAAGACTCTTAACTGGTCACGTGTATCTAAAGTCTTGATTGAAAATGTCTTGTTGTTGATAATCTATAAAGATGATCGAAAGTGGAATAAGTGAACAGAGGATATAGAGTGTGGCAAACGTGCCAAGAAATCAAGTTATAATTGTGGCTAGTGGTGCCAATGAAAAGATAGGATGTGAGAAAGATTATGAAATGAGCCTCGACTCAACTGTTTTAAAATGACTTCGAAAATAGAATTGCCTAAAATCTTTTGTACTCAATTCATGCCCTTAAATGGCTATTTTAAATAATGCTTTGCTTTATAAATATATCTAATGTGATTCGAGTTCCTTCATACTCAGGTGTTGAAATTGTACATTGTCATTTTTGGGAAAGAGTATTTCAAGAATAAATGTTATATTGCTTGTTTATGATTTTGATGTTTGTTTCTATTGCTGGTCGGTGTGCCCCATTCTTTGGGAGAAACCTTTTGTGTTTAAAGTTTCCATTACTAATGAATTTTAGGTTTATGATATCCGAAATATTCTATATGTTGATGTTTGATGGTGATCATTGAACATAAAAAGGGTGAAAGTGTGGAACATGAAATACGGCCACCGTGCCATGAATAAAGAATCTTGTGAATGGCCAAAAGAGCCAAGGAAATATTGTTATTGAGAGTGGTTGGAAATACTAATAATGATTTATACAATGTGAAAGATGTTGAGGTGAATACATTTGTATTTATGTTACCTTGTGTGCAAATAAAATCAAAAACATTTTGGGAGTATCGTTAGCCACCGAGGAAGAGTGGGTTGTAACAACCCACACCTGAAACACACGTGCCGGTGTAGGGGTAGATTTTTTATTATTCCCCTTAATTGGGATGGGATTGAAATATTGGTGTGATTGTGATTATTCCTCTTAATAGGGATGAAGCTGATAATTGTTGTGAATTGGAAAAGTCAACCCACATGGCATATGTGGGAAGGCGGCCTAGCTGAACGGGTGGAGATCGAATGCCATGTTGCGCATACGGTGGTACGACTCTTGGTAACACCTTCTTTTCGCATTACATGTCAAACCACATTATTAGTGGGGAAATGGCCTAGCCTATCGGGCGTGATCGGACTCCATGCTAAAAATATGGTGGTATATCGGTATGATCTCCCAACCAAAAATATATATTATTTTTGTATTTTGAAAATGATTATGTTTTAACTGGGCATTTGGATATTGTTGATTGTGACTTGCTGTCTATGCGTTTCTCCCTTTCTTATATTGGCATTCTATTTTGAAAGAGGACATTTAGTCATACATACTAATGTTATTCGGCGGTACTAACATCCCTTGTGCCGGAGGCGCTGCATCTTTAATGGATGCAGGTTGTTCCAAAGTAGGCGACATTGATCAGTGATAGTGGCACACTCTCTTTCCAGCTGACTTGGCGAGCCCCACTTCATTTCGGGGTCATGTATCTTTTGTTCCTTATATACTGTGTTTGAGGTATAGCCGGGGCCTTGTTGCCAGCATTTCTATATTACTCTTCCGTTGTACTTAGAGGCTCCGTAGACAGATTGTAGGTGGTGTTCGATGTATGGAATTGAACTGGAAATGTTGGCATTTGGAAACCATGTTTCTCATTATATCTATAAACTTGTAATATTTTTGAAATTATGAATGAAACTACTAATGGAAATGAAATGGGAGTTGTCAATGAAATCTTTTCATTGTTTGATTAATGGAGTACATATCCACTTTATTCATGGATGAGTTGGGTAGGAGGAAATCTAACAGGCTTGCTCGACCGGGTTCACTCGGTTGAGCACCAGTCGGGTACCCTGAGTTCGGGGCATGAGAAACTTGGTATCAGAGCCTAAGGTTTTAATGTGTCGTAGGATGTCTCGGTGCAATGTTTTGTAGAGTCCTTCGTATCAGTGTGTTATCGACCACATCTATAATGAGGAGGCTAATTGGACATTTAGGAAATTTCACACTTCTTTGATATTCTAGATCGTGTGATAGAGCCCAAGATAAGGAACTAATTTCCTCGTTATGTCTCATTTTCCAGATGAGTAATCCACGAGGAGGGATGAGCCCGCCATTGAATATGAGGGAGATTGCACAAGATTTCGTTGGGAGAATTTGTCGAGTCGTGTACGGGGGAGATTGCACAAGAGTTCGTTGGGATAATTTGTCGAGTCATGTAGGGGTTGGAAGAACTTGTTTCTAGGGGAAGTGTCATTGTTCCTACCAATGTCACCGCACCATCGAATCGTGTAGTGAGAGTATTTAAGAAGCGAAAAAGGGTTGTTGATACTAATAAGCTGGATTATTTGGTTTGCAAGAAGCGTCACGTGGGGAGATGTTGGATGACTCTTGAAATATGTTACGGTTGTGGAAAGAGGGGGCACAAGAAGAACAAATACCCTAGGTTGGGTACACACATTCCGATCTGCCCGATATGCGAGAAGGAACATTTGGTGTCGTGTTGGGAGTATGCGCATCAATACGTTAGGGGTGGCAGGTTTGGCAAATTCCCAAGGCCCACACATCAAATCGGTATAGGGATTATTACTCCCACAGTGGAGGCCTGGAGAAAGGATAAGAATGCTTATGATGTATGCAAAAAGGGTGAATATCAGGTCAGTGGGGCTAGTCAGTTTAGCGGACCTCATCCCCGTTGTGTAAAGTGTAGGAGATGTCATTCATGAGTATGTCACTATAGCACCAATGTATGCTATGAGTTTTGTATGAGGGGTCACATTCAGAGAGATTGTCGTTCGTCTCCCTAGAGCATGGGTAGGGGAGCGGCATAGCTAGACACTTCTGCATCTACTACATCCACAGTGCCTTCACCAGCTTGAGACACTATGGCGCCCGCAGGGTGTGGAGTAGCTATGGGTGGTATCAAGAGCTCGGGAGGGACCAACATGTTTTATGCTATGAGGAGGCGTCAAAAGTAGTAGACTTCTCCTGATATGGTTACACGTATATATGCTGCCAATCTCATGATGTGCGTGCTCTTACTGATACCGGTCCCACTTTGTCATATGTCGCTCCTTATGTTTTCGTGGAATTTGGGATGGAACCGGAATTTTTTTATGAGATGTTATATGTATCTACACTTTGAACGAGACATATCATTCGTGAAGTCTCTTTATCACAATTATTTTTCTTAC
This sequence comes from Nicotiana undulata, assembly GCA_005239495.1. Taxonomy (NCBI): domain Eukaryota; kingdom Viridiplantae; phylum Streptophyta; class Magnoliopsida; order Solanales; family Solanaceae; genus Nicotiana; species Nicotiana undulata. Next base: position 35,290 of record ML272421.1, on the reverse strand, counting down.
ATCCTCTTGGGGAATTGGGTTCGATAATGATTTCTTTGAATTGAGTCATAACTATAGGTTAATACTTCCCACTTACTTCCCTAAATTCTCAACGACAGACTATACCTGATGAATTTCTTACAGAACCTTTTAATTCAAATGGATAACATCTGCTCATTGGTTCTTATGCATGCACCGTCTTTTAATTTACCTACATGGTATCATATCCAATGTAAAGTAGCCTAAAGTTGAGATCCTTATTGAACCAGTATTTTTCTCTCCGGTGTATGTGGATCCTATGGTTTGAACAATCACTCTACTCCTTTGTGAGTATCATCATGAAACCTTTTCACTGTTTAGTAAACTGAGAGCATATCTCAACAACTATCATGTGTGTATATGTCAATTGAAAGGGGTCACTTGTCAGCATAAAGTTAATGAGAAATTTGATATTTTCACAAATCCGTCATAAGAAGATCTATTGTTCGCACATCACAGTTTGACTTTCATGTCTAATCATTCCAAAGTAAGTATCTCACTTTTTTCCTAGTATGGCAAGTGCCCATAAAGTGGCATGGTATTGCAGCTTGAGAGTTATTATGGAAAAAACATGTCTAGCTCATAGAAAAATGGTCATTCTGTCTAACCAATACATGATTTCACCCCAATGTTAAGATGCGCTAGCTATATGGTTTTACTCGTGTGAAATTGAAAGTTAAGTAGCCTTACCGCGACCTCCTTCCCAACCTCAGGTGGATGTTAAGATTCTAGCACATATCATGAGCATATTAATTTGAAAGACAAGTTTGCCGTATCTCTAACCCTCTCGTATATGATCAATTATTGTGAAGGGTTAAGCTATCAGAATGATAATAATCTTACAAGTGTTCAACTTCTTTTTCGTCCTCTTTGGCACTTGGCATAGATTCCTTGTTCTAGTTACTGTTAAAAGCATAATTCAACTTCATGTATTTTGAAACCCATATCACATTCAGGGTGCCAGAATATTCTCAATTTGAATTAAACTGATTTTTACCTACACTCAAGGAGGAAACTGGTGTCACGTACTGGACTATTCCTCCTTAAGAATTTCCATTGCCAATATGTTAGTTAACTCTATGCCTCATTTGTCAAAACAATGATTTCATCAAAATGACTAACTACGTTAGCGCTATTGGTAGAAACCTTCCTAATTCTTAACATATAACCTCCTGAGATACCCTACTTAGCACATTGATGGATTCTTTAATAATTGTAGCCTAAACTCAAACTCCGTTGTTCCCCTTTTTTATTAGATCAGTGGGGAGTGAAGGTTTAAACATGTCAAGGAAGAAGCATCATTCCATGATTGAACATATTGGGTAGGAACTCTATGGTCATATTCATTCTAGCCATCACAGAATAATGGTTGAAAATCTCCAAGGGTTTAGTATCGGTGTCCGACACCGAGATTTGGAGTCGAAGAAAGTGAACAAGTTATTCTCAAGATTTTCTCCATGAAGGTATTATGTGAATTGTTAATAAGGTTAAGTAGGTGTTGTACACATTCAACCTTATGGAATCTTGAAGGAGATACAATAGGCCGAGCTATGAGTATGATGTCTCCCACTGTTGTTCTCCCTGCACCTAGTGTTTCATGTATCTATATCCAAGAAGGTAGCTGGGAATCATTGTCTATCGTTCTGGTGGAAGCTATGGAAGGTGAACTTAATGGGTAATTGGCTTATGAGAGGTACCTTACTGTCATCCTCATTAGATATGTCCGGAAGTTTAGATTACCTCCATCGAAGTAAAGAAAGTATTCTCACTTGCCTGTATAGCCAAATGGTTATGCTCCAAAAGGGTACTTACTATGTGTTATGATTTAAATGTGTAGTTCATGTCAAGATACCACCTTTGCTAATGTAATACCTTTAATGTTGAGATCATTGTTGTTGATATATATTGTGATGCTTTGTTGAGTTATGTATGTGTTGTTAGGGTGGTTTTGGTGATTCTCTGACAGGTGGATATGCTCAATTACAAGAGAAACTCTGCCAAAATTTCTGAAAAACTTGGGAGTTTGTAAAAAAGATTTATACAATGTGAGAGATGTTGAGGTGAATACATTTGTATTTATGTTACCCTTGTGTCCAAATCAAATAAAAAACGTTTTTGGGAGTATCGTTAGCCTCCGAGGAAGGGTGGGTTGTAACAACCCACACCTGAAACTACACGTGTCGGTGTAGGGGTAGATTTTTTATTATTCCCCTTAATTGGGATGGGATTAAAATATTTGTGTGATTGTGATTATTCCCCTTAATTGGGATGAAACTGATAATAGTTGTGAATTGGAAAAGTCAACCCACACGACATATGTGGGAAGGCGGCCTAGCTGATTGGGTGGAGATCGGATGCCATATTGCGCACATGGTGGTACTACTCTTGGTAACACCTTTCTTTCGCATTGCTTGTCAAACCACATAGTTCATGGGGAGATGGCCTAGCTGATCAGGCGTGGTTGGACTCCGTACTAAGAACACGGTGGTATATTGGTGCTAATGATCTCCTAACCAAAAATATATATTATTTTCGTACTTTGAAAATGATTATGCTATAACTAAGCATTTGGATATTGTTGATTGTGACTTGCTGCTTCTGTGTTTCTCCCCATCTCTTATATTGGCATTCTATTTTGAAAGAGGAATTTAGTCATACATAGTAGTGCTATTCGACGGTACTAACGTCCCTTTTGTCAGGGGCGCTGCATCTTTAACGGATGTAGGTGGTTCCACAGTAGGGGACATTGATAAGTGATAGCCGTACACTCTCTTCCCAGCTGACTTGGCCAGCCCCCCTTTATTTCGGGGTCATGCATCTTTTTCTCCTTATGTATTGTGTTTGAGGTATAGCCGGGGCCTTAATGCCGGCATTACCATATTACTCTTCTTTTGTACTTAGAGGCTCCGTATACAGGTTGTGGGTGGTATTCGATGTTGGGAATTAAACTAGAAATGTTAGCATTAGGAAAACATTTTTTTCGTTATACCTATAAACTTGTAATATTTTGGAAATTATTGTCGCGCCCTCTTTTTCTTGCGAAACCGGGTTTCGACATTGACAACTCTTTTAAAAGGGAGGAAGGGTTATTAAAAGAGAGTCACCACCTAACAGATTAATGTGTGTTAGGGAACCTATTGCAAATGACTCGGATTTACTAGTTTGCGTCACCAAAGATTAGGTAAGGGCTCAAATTACCTTGAGAAGAAGGTGTTAGGCACTCCTCGAGGTCCACATTGGTGGGTCCTGGCTGAACTCAAATCATGTGAATTAGTCTAATAGAGAAGAGAGGGAATTATTTTAATAGGAATGGGGGGTCCTAAGTTTTTTTGTAACGACTCGGTCGATCGTTCCAAGAGTTTAGACCCGTTTTCTTCCATTACCGCTTCATTATTTGTTGTTCAAATATATTATGTTATTTCGGGTCGGTTGGCTTGGGTTCAGAGTGATTTTGGAGAGAAATGAGGCACTTAGTCTCTTAAGTTGGTTAATTAGTGGGAAAAGTCAACCAGAAGTTGACTTATAGGTAAATTATCTCGGAATTGGGTTTTTATGATTTAGATAGCTTCGTTAGGTGATTTCGGACTTATGGGTGGGTTTGGAATATTATTTGGAGGTCTGTGGTAGAGTTAGGCTTGGATTGGCGAAAATGGATTTTTGGCGATTTTCGGTCGGCAATGAAAAATTAGATATCGGGGTCGGAACGGAATTACGAAAGTCGAAATAGGTTCGTAGTGTCATTTGTGGTGTGTGTGCAAAAATTCAGGTAATTCGGACGTGGTTTGGTTATTTTCGGCATCGTTGGCGAATTTCGAAAGTTTAGAAATCCTTAGGCTTGAATTTTTGGTTAATTTGGTGTTTTGATGTTGTTTTGAGTGTTCCGAGGGTTTGACTAAGTTCTTGTGATGGTATATGAGGTGTTGGTATATTTGGTTGAGGCCCCGAGGGGCTCGGGATGATTTCAGATGGCCACCGGGGAGTTAGAACTTGGGAAAAATCTGCTGGTGCTACTATTTCTGGTTTTCTGTACATGCGGAAGGGAGATCGCAGGTGCAGAGTTGGAGGCCCGGGGGACTTTCTGTAGAAGCAGACGAGTGAGCGCACCCGCGAGCCCGCATGTGCGAAGGACAGACCGCAGATGCGGTGTGGGCTGGATAAGTGGAATCCGCAGAAGCGGAGACCGCAGGTGCAGTTTATGGACCGCATATGCGGTTTTGCTGGGCAAAACCTATAAATTGGAGACTTCGCGAAATTTAGGTTATTTTCCACCATTCTTGTTCGGGCTTGGAGCTTTTTAAAGGATTTTGAAGAGTGAATCAAGGGGACTTTCGTGGAGGTAAGCTACTTGAACTCATAACTCGACTCATGATTTTCAAGAGATTAAGCATGAAATTTGTGGGATTTAAGGGTGAAAATTTGGGGAATTAGGGCTTGGGACTTGAGAGTAAGAATTGGGTGATTGAGGGGTCAAACGAAGTTAGTTTTTGATAAATTTGGTATGCATGGACTCAGGAGAGGATAAGGATTCTGGTTGCGGATTTTTATCGGATTCCGAAATGTGGGCCCGGGTGTCGGGTTTGACCAATTTTGGATTTTTGATGTAATTTGATAATTTTCGCGTGGGATTTGTTCCTTTAGCATGTATTGATGATATGATTTTGATTTTGGTTAGATTCAGAGCATTTGGAGGCCGAGTCAAGAGGCAAGGGCATTGCGGGTTAGAGTTTTGTCCGGTTTGAGGTAAGTAATGATTGTAAATCTTGTCCTGAGGGAATGAAACCCCGGATTTCACATCGTTTCACTATTTTGAAGTGGCGCACATGGTATATGACAAGCGTGTGGCGTGCACCATTGGGGATTGTGACTTGTCTCGTCCCGTAGTAACTATTAAGTAGCGTATTTGATTAGAAACTATATAATAGTTTGTGTTTTAGAAAAATATTACTATGCTTTGGGTTGAATGCCACATTTGGGCCTCGTGCCAAGTTGTTTGGACCCTTAGGGGCTTTTACTACTATTTCCTCACTGTTTTGATTTAAAATCTGTACTCAATCATGCTATGTTTTACTGATTTCATAACTGAGTCTTATTTACCCCGTTTTGACGCATAAAATGATATTTTGGGTTGAGCACCCTGTTTTATTGATAGTCTGAGTGGCTTGAGAGGTTTCTGACTGAGTGAGGCCAATGGCCTGTGTTGTGAGGATATCATGGGATCGGGCTGCGCGGCGCAGCATGTTGTACTGATTTATGATATATGAGAGACCGAGTGCCTGATTGATTACGCCACGAGATGGCTTGTTATAGCGCTTGGGCTGTAGGAGACCCTCCATAGTCTGTACACCCCTAGTGATCGCGGGTACCCTGAGTGAGTGATGTGATGTTGCCCGAGGGGCTGTTCTTTATTCATGTTGTGCCCGAGGGGTTGTTCTTGATTCATGTTGTGCCCGAGGGGCTGATTAAGAGTGTTTGTGAGGTTGCTCGAGGGGCTGATTCTGAGTGATTTTATGCTCGAGGGGCGGTTTATGATACATGTTTTACCCGAGGGGCTATTTATGATTTTCATCACCTTTACTCTAAACTTCATTGAAACTCTTTTGAAATTGTTGGAAAAATATCTTCAAATGATTTTTACTGAAATCTGGTTTTAAGCGAGAGGATTTGACTTATATACTGTTATGAAGGCATGCTGTATTTATTATGTGTCACGACCCAAACCGATGGGCCGCGACGGGCACCCGGTACCTTACTCAACTGAGTACCAACATAATGTATCTTTTCATGTCATACTATCATAGATAACTGAGCCGAAAGGTTGCCGTGTGATAAGGAATACAACATGTGATACCAACTTATACATAAGACATACGGTCCTATAAGACCAAAATAACCACTATGATACTGAACATAGTCCGATAAGGCCATACAATATTTTACGCACATGACATCTGTCTACAAGCCTCTAAGAATACATAATTTCATAAAGGTCGTGACAGAGTCCCGCCATACCAAACCATACACATCTAAATAATACTAACCAAACAAGCAACTTCGAAGTAAATGGAGCACACCAACATTTTCCGCTGAGCTGATAGCCTACTTGGAAGGCTCTCAACCTGTCTATCGGGACCTGCGAGTATGTAAGGCACAAAAATAAGTACACAACAGACATGGAAGAAATATAGAGCAAATGACTCAACCTGTAAGTCTAGATAACTCTGTAATTCATGAAATAATTATAGTATCATGCATATGCATATGAATGTCATGTCGTGTATAGGTACATGTTTCATAACATCATCAGGCCTCTGAGGGCATCCCATCATATCATCTCGGCCACTGTGGGCAAAATCATCAATGTATACCAGCTGATCAGGTGGTGGTGCGTATATAACGCCATAACCTTTTCCCATATCCCATATACATATAATATACATATATACACGTATATAACTCCATCTTGTCATGGGTCAATGTACATGTATAAATGCATGAAATGCATAAGAAATATGTTAATAAGATTTCTCGGAATGTCATAAAAATCAATATGCCTTTCGGATAAAATTTATCAAATACGTATTTTTTTAGACCCATGAACATAAGATATAATAATAATTCACATGGGGAATCAAGAATATATACACCCATAGTATTTCTATGAATAGAGTCATTTATGAAAGTTGGGTATTTTCCTCATTTCATTTGTATTATTTGGATCATGCCAAAAGAAAGAAGGGACAACCTTAACAAGCTTAGTCGATCCTCTTGGAAATCCCTCTAGCACACGTTAATTGCGACGAAACACGTAACAACGATATCGAAATTGGGAATAATCTGTATGATGTTCTTGGAAAAGGCTGCACCGTACTCGTTTAGAACCGCAAAATTTCACGTTGCTAATGTGCTAAGAAATCTTGGTTGAAGAAATCATGTTGTATCTTTGTAGGAACTTGTAGGAATTTGTAAGAAATTATGTTGCTAATGTGCTAAAGCTCACGTTTTGATTGTGCAAGAAGCAATAATATTGGTGGTAATGTAGACGGGATTCTTGGGCTTGGATGGAGCTATATTTCAGTTGTTCATCAAATTGGTAAATTATTTTCATATTGTATTGGTATCACTACTGACCAAACATTAATTGTAGGAATTTGATTGCAAGAAGCTTTTTTGTTGAAAACTTGAAGAATGACTTAACTTTTGTGATTATATTACTTAACATAGGGAATGAAGTGAATGTGTAACTAACACATTATGCCACCTAATAAGAAATGACTAAGAGTCATTTCTTTAGGATGTGGCTTACTGCCACGTAATCCCCTTGTTGGGGAATTTAAACTTTTTCTAATAATCAATTAGGTAGACTCCCGCTACCCGGTAATTAACTAATTACCTGCATAATTAAGAGTTATCTCAAATTATTTAAAATACTACTCACTTTTAACACCCCTTATACACCTTACTATCATGGCCATGTGGTACCTCGTATGGTACTAGTCTATAAATACAGGGTATTTTAACTCGGGCCGTATTTTATCCCAAAATGCCAAACTTTGACGAAATTCATTTTATTTATTCGTTTACTCTTTATCCTCCACGGCACTTACTTATCGCTCGTTATAAATAGCACAAATGCGTGTAACATCAAGATAATCTCATTCCCGAGCTTCCATTAGTTTATTTATGGCGTACTTTCACGTACGAAAACTTGGGGTGTAACATCATTCCCCCCTTTTGGAACATTCGTCCTCGATTGTTGACTGATGCACTTATCATTCTCATAACCCATAGCTCTTGCGAATACCTTTTTATTCTCCTTTCCATTTAGACATATGTTCTTTGAATAAATATGAAGGCTAGGACATTCCCCCTTTTAAGCCTCTTTCTCATACCACGACTTGTAGTCGGAATTCTTCTAATCTCGTAACTGTTTCTACCTTCTATCATGCAGCCTGTACGACCCTAACTTTGTATGTGCGCCTATGCGACGCTTCTCTCCTCTTTCCTCTAGCTCTTAGCCAATCTCTAGGCCTTCACTTTGTGAACATATACAAGATTATGTTAACATGTCCCTCTGGGCGTCATTAACTTTACTACATCTAAGTAGGCCATACTATTCCGTAACTCTTACTTCGATTTATTGTTACTGAGGTATGCGACCAAACTCTAGGTTACTCATGTTGCTTATCCTATATGCATAAAGCTATGTCTTTTAACGCTTCTTCATTGTTGTTCATCTTAAGAATGATGGTCTAATCTCATCTCGTACTTTGTATATTTTATCCATCAATTGTCGATTCACCTCAATGTTGATCTACAATCTTCCATTGATAACTTGAAACTTCTTACATAATACATTGCCACTAGGGCTCATGCTGCATCGAGGAATGCTTGAAGTGATTTTCCTGATCCACTTAGGGGAGATATTGTACTTCAATAATCGTATTTTATAGCATCCTAATGTGATTCACCTTAAAATTCCGTACAATCCATGAAATCCTCTTCAAATCATTACTCAGTCGAAGGCCCAAACGTCATCCTTTATCTATCACAATCACACCCTCATTCCACTACCAGTACATCATTCAATTGTTTTCTAGATATTATTAGTCTTATACTCCTTTGAGTTCATTCAGACTATACTGAACTTTATATAATTTAGAGAAACCATTAGCTCTCTTGTTTTCATGGTTTAATCCCGAGGACTTATCCATTATCGTCACCTTCTCACTCGCCCTTTTTCTCGTTCTTACTCCTGTCATAAAACTTTGTCGCTTTACTATACTTTAGCTTGCGACCTATATATATCTATTTACACTATTCGCAGCCTTCCTTCAACTTGCTTGCACCATAGATTTTCTAGTGTTATTCTGGAACATCAAGCGAGACATCACATCATCTCTAACTCTTCTTTATTCTCTTGACTAGATCTCTCGGTACTTAGAAACCATAGTCTAGAAGGTATGCCATTGCCGATGCTGCTATCATTCCTGGATGTTGAATCCCAGTGCTTCTAGCCTTCTATCCGAAGCATGGATTATTCACGTTCTTCTGCCTTTGAGTATCTTGTACGCTGTTCATCTTTACCTTACTTACCTTAAAATCTCGCATTGTATCTTCTATCTCTTTCATGACCTCCCTTACACATAAGGATAATTCACGTCTATAACTTGAAGCTCTATTATAATACTTTCACCTCTGGTGCATACACAATCCGTTGGGAGCTTCGTACTGACTTCTTATGAGGCTGGTACTTTTCTAACCGACTTTATCGTAGGGCCATTATAGAATATGCTTTTTGTACTATCCCTCCGGTACCTTTGATATTAAGAGTAATTCTCCAATGTTCTCAATCACGAGGTCTATGATGATTTTCTAGATCCAATAATCAGATTCTTGATTTACTTCGTTGATGTAACTCTATAGTTTCCTCCTCCTTCTGACCAACCTTTATGTAGGCTTAAGCTATCTCTTGATCTACGACTTATGGCATTAGTTATTACTTTAGCCTTTCATGGACGCTCTAGAACATCCATGATACAATCTTCTAACAATTCAATCCTTTGTCTATAACCTGAGCTCAATTATTTCTTTTAACCTATACCGGAGTCTTCTACAACTGTATGAATGTCTATATATATGCTGTATGGATAATACTCTAAAATCTTAAGTGCGTTCATAGCGTAACTAACTCTGGATCATTGATCGAAGAACTCCTTTCATTCATTCTCAGCTTTCTTTAAGCGTAAGCTATCACCTTTCCTGGCCTTTCTGTCCCCTTGTTGCGTGCATACTTAGCTTATCTTAGTTCTCACGAATGCCGGAATTTTTGTGCATTCACATGATCTCGAATCCTACTTTTGCTTTTACTTTCTGTTCATTAGCCACGGTAGGTGCCACTTTCTTATGGAGTTCACACAATGTTGTTGTAAGACTGTTGTTACAAGATCATTTCCTCTTTAGGTCACTATTCTTAGGCTGAAACCTTCTTCCTTATTCCCTCAGTTAGTCTTTTGTTTTAGTACTTAAGGAGGATACTATGACTCTTGTAAATTTGCGAGCTTATTACATCGTATACTTGACGGACATTTTTATGTCCTTCCTTGCCTATAATTATCCGTAGTTACTTACCTTCACGCCCTTATGCTTGTAGGGCTGCTTCTGAACAGATATTTTGATTGTCTTCTCAATGGCACTCTCTTTTATTCCCGGTAACATTCATATGGTACCTTTAACTACCGCAATTCCTATATGAATATACCTCAAGGATCACGATGTCATAACTGTGAGGCTGAATTCACTATACTGGGTTTTACTATGTTTATCTTGCACGATCTATTGACTTATCTGTATCTTCTTGTCTAGCCATAACTAGGCTCCTCCCGAATGAACTGCTAACTGATCGTTGGCACATTCTTATATCAATATTCCACGTAAATTTTCTTGGGTTATTTCCATTGTCTTAACTTACGTCTTGTACTGATTCCTTATCTATGAATAACATCTTGTGTCGGGACCCTTACTTCCTTTCCTTGACGCCGTGTTTGCATAATGTTTTGGAATCATAGCATATCTGTAGGCTTTGAATAAGTGCAATCTCGTCCCTTTTTCATTTTTTATCTCATTCTTCCTTTACCATTCCATAATCACTCGAACCCCTTAATTCCGACTTAATGCCACATCACTTCATATTCCCCCCTTTTAGGGGAGTACTAACATTTAGTGCTACGATGATCTACGTATAAATGTTTTACCTCTTCATCTTTGGTGTCTTTTCACATCATCGATGACCCTCACTCACCTTACGGTAATCCTTCTGTACCAAGGATAACAAATTTCCTTACTCACAAGGGAAACACCTAGTGTAACTGGAACCTACAGTCCCTTAAGCTTAACTTTGCTCACATTTCTTACTTAAGGGAAGCGTCTTCCTGAATGACCATTCTCTGAATTCCTCATGAATCTTCTTCTATGGTCCATTCTATTATTGCCGGAACGCAATAAAAAATTCCCATGATGTTGACTATTATTAAATCACTTAGCCCCCTAATTCATGTTTAGTTTATCTTGTTCACCATCCCATACTGGTTTCTATTACTCTTGGGATTAACTCTCCCTTCTGGTAGTCGTGTTGGAGTCACGAACTTATTTCTCGAAATGAGGATGTGACTTTATGGCCTATACTCCTTTGTTGTCTCAAGGCCTGGCTCATCTTGTCTTTTTCTTAACTTGACTATATATCCTATAATACCGTCATTTACCATTGTAATCCATGCATCACATCTTACTCATAACGCTTCATTAACTCTCTTCTCATTTCCTGCTAACATTTCTGTCTATCACTTTATTTTGAAAATTTTTAACAGGACATTCTGTTGCTTTTAGCTCCCCTTGCTCAATCTATTAGCTCTTCGGGTTGCCTAACATTCTTTCTTTACTAGGTACGGGAGCCATACTAAGGTAACATTTATCCTTTCAAGGCTTCCAGTGCCTATCTTTATAGTACTCATATCTAGTTGTACTATTTTTGAGTGTACCATCTGGGTGTCTCACAAGGAGATTTTGTTAGCACATTTATAATATCCTTCGAAAATGTCAACTAACGCAAACAATCCATCCATCATTTTGGTTTACTCTAATCCCAACCGGATCCTGATATCCCATACTTCTCTTAAACCATATATATTAGCTCCCATAGGGCATAACTGAGATCAGTGTGGCCAATTGTACATATCCCTATAACTGTTGAAGGTAACTCAAAAGGCTTATATTCCTCTGCCTGGATTGTAAATAATATTAACCTTCATTAACTGGGCACCTTGTATCCTTCTTCACCTTGCTTCTTTTACTTGTTGAAACTTGTGTCTACCTTCCGATTTTGTTATTCCTTTTTGCCGTAAGAGTGGATAAGTATTCTTGCCTTAAAACTCCTTATAAAAAAACTTACACCTTTTAGTACACACATGGTCTGCTGAATACCTCACATTTACTCATCATAAGCATGATGCAAAATCGAGTTCCTCTGACTCAACACTTCCACAACTATATCTCTTATCGATCATCTTTCTGAATGTAGGCATCGTCGTATTATGAATAAGATAGAGTTAGGAAATTGAGTTCTTACAATTGAGCTCTATCACACGATCTAGAGTAAGAAGATAGAGTTACAGACCTAAATGCCCCGAAACCTCCTGCTTATAAGTGTGATGCACGACACACCCATAAACAAGATTCTACTGGACACGACTTGTAGACTCTAGGACGGAATTGCTTTGATACCACTTTTGTCATGACCCAAACCGATTGGACGCGTCGGTCACCCGATACCTTACTCAACTGAGTACCAACATAACGTATCTTTGCAAGTCATACTATCATAGATAATTGAGCCGAAAGGCTGCCATGAGATAATTAGAATACAACATGTGGTACCAACTTATACATAAGACATACAAGCCTATAAGACCAAAATAACCACTCGTATACTGAACATAGTCCGATAAGTCCATACAATCTTTTATGTACATGCCATCTATCTACAAGCCTCTAAGAATACATAATTTTCATAAAAGTTAGGACAGAGTCCCGCCATACCAAACAATACACATCTAAATCATACGAACCAAACAAGCAACTCTGAAGTAATTGGAGCGCACCAACATCTTTCGCTGAGCTGATAGCCTACTTGGAAGGCTCTCGACCTGTCTATCGAGACCTGCGAGCATGCAACTCAGCGTCCCCAGGCAAAAGGGACGCCAATACGAATAATGTACCGAGTATGTAAGGCACATAAATAAGTACATAACAGGCATGGAAGAAATATAGAGCAAATGACTCAACCTGTAACTCTAGATAACTCTGTAATTCATGAAATAATTATAGTGTCATGCATATGCATATGAATGTCATGTCGTGCATAGGTACATGTCTCATAACATCATCAGGTCTCTGAGGGCATCCCATCATATCATCTCAGCCACTGTGGGTAAAATCATCAACGTATACCAGCTGATCAGGTGGTGGTGCATATATAACGCCGTAACCTTTTCCCATATCCCATATCCCATATACGTATAATATACATATATACGCGTATATAACACCGTCTGGTCATGGGTCAATGTACATGTATACATGCATGAAATGCATAAGAAATACGTTAATACGATTTCTCGGAATGTCATAAAAATCAATATGCCTTTCAGATAAACTTTATCAAATACGTATTTTCTTGAGACCCATGAACATAAGATATAGTAATAATTCACATGGGGAATCAAGAATATATACACCCCGAGTATTTCTATGAATAGAGTCATTTATGAAAGTTGCGTATTTTGCTTGTTTCATTTGTATTATTTGGATCATGCCAAAAAGAAAGAAGTGATAGCCTTATTATACCTTAGTCGATCCTCTTGACAATCCCTATAGCACACATTAATTGCGACAAAACACGTAACAACGAGATCGAAATTGGGAATAATCCGTATGATATTTTTGGAAAAGGTTGCACCGTAACCGCAAAATTTCAGGTTGCTAATGTGCTAAGAAATCTTGTTAGTTGAAGAAATCACATTATATATTTGTAGGAACTTGTAGGAATTTGTAAGAATTTATGTTGCTAATGTGCTAAAGCTCACATTTTGATTGTGCAAGAAGCAATAATATTGGTAGTAATGTAGACGGGATTCTTGGGCCTGGATGGAGCTATATTTTAGTTGTTCATCAAATTGGTAAATCATTTTCATATTGGATTGGTATTACTACTGACCAAACATTAATTGTAGGAATTTGATTGCAAGAAGCTTTTTTGTGGAAAACTTGAAGAATGGCTTAACATTTGTGATTGTATTGCTTAATATAGGGAATGAAGTGAATGTGTAACTAACACATTATGCCACCTAATAAGAAATGACTAAGAGTCATTTCTTTAGAATGTGGCTTGCTCACATGTAATCCCTTTGTTGGGGAATTTAAACTTTATCCAATAATTAATTAGGTAGTATCCTGCCACCCGGTAATTAACCAATTACCCGCATAATTAAGAATTATCTCGAATTATTTAAAATACTACTCACTTTTAACACACCTTATACACCTTAATATCATGTTCATGTGGTACCTTGTATGGTACTAGTCCATAAATACCGATTATTTTAGCTCGGGCCGTATTTTATCCCAAAATACGAAACTTTGACAAAATTTATTTTCTTTGATTCGTTTACCCTTTATCCTCCACGACACTTACTTATCGCTCATTATAAATAACATAAATGCATGTAACCTCAAGATAATCTCATTCCCGAGCTTCCATTAGTTTTTTATGGCGTACTTTCATGTACGAAAACATGGGGTGTAACATTGTGATTTCATGATGTGGATTTATGTGTTTCTTACCGCTCAGTCTTTATTTACCTTTATTACTTACTGAGTTGGCGTACTCACATTACTCCCTGCACCTTGTGTGCAGATCCAGGGATTTCTGGACGTGATAGCGAGCGCTGATTCTTCCATCTGTCGCGGATACTCGGAGTCGGCAAGGTAGCTGCATGGAGATCGCATCCTTGCTCCTCTCCCTCTTATCTTCCTTAGCCTACATTAGTAGTTTCCTGACTGTAATTGTCTTAGTTGTTTTTTGATAGTCCTTGGTAGACGCTCGTGACTTGTGACACCCCGATGTCGGGCTTTTGTTTGTTTTCCACACTTGTTATTTAAACTTATGTTATGAAGTTTTATTAATTGGTTTAAAAACACCTTTATTATGAAGTGTCGAATTATTCAAAAAATGTGTCAGCTGGCCTAGTTCCATGATAGGCGCCATCACGACCGGGTGGTTTGGGGTCGTGATAAGTTAGTATCAGAGCCTAGGTTACATAGGTCTCATGAGTCATGAGCAGGTTTAGTAGAGTCTTGCGGATCGGTACGGAAACGTTTGTACTTATATTCGAGAGGCTGCAGAACCCTTAGGAAAAATCTCTCATTCTTGAATTCTTGTCCTGCGAATCTGTTGATTCTAATAACTAAACTTCTATTGTTTCATTATCTCACGGATGGTGTGGACACATGCTACCGGGCAGGATGATCATCCACCAGTAGGACCCATGAGGGGTCGAGGCTGTGGTAGGGGTAGAGGTGTGGCCCACACAGCAGCCAGGGCAGTACCCGCAGACCTACTTGTTATTCCAGACAAGGTCCCAGCCGCAGATGTTCCAGTGGGATAAGCCCAGGCACCATCTATACCATTGTTATCCTAGGTCTTCAGGAGACCTTGGATCAGATCTTGTCCGTGTGCACTAGTCTTTCCTAGGCGGTTGTTGTTTCTACTAAAACAACTACTTCTCAAGCTAGGGGAGGCAATCAGACTCCTGCCGCCCGTACACCTGAGAAGGTTATTCAGGGACTTCAGACACTAGGGGCAACTCCAGCCCAGCTGGTCGCACCTACTCAGGACTTTGTGATTCCAGTCATGCCTGATGACGAGCAGCGTAGATTGGAGAGGTTTGGTAGACTTCAGCCTCCAACTTTCAGTGGTGCCGAGGGCGAGGATGCCCAGGCTTTCTTGGACAAGTGTCAGAGGATTCTTCGTACAATGGGTATATTGGAGACCAGTGGGGTCTCGTTCACTACTTTCCAATTTTCAGGAGCTACTTTTACTTAGTGGGAGGATTACTAGAGGCGTAGGCCTGTTGGTGTAGCGCCCCTTACCTGGAAGTAGTTTTCCACTCTCTTCCTAGAGAAGTATGTACCACAGTCCCGCAGAGAGGAGATGCGCAGGCAGTTTGAGCAGTTGCGTTAGGATGATATGACTGTGATGTAGTATGAGGTGAGATTTTTAGAGCTAGCCAGTATGCGGTTTGGTCGGTTCCTACATAGAGAGAGAGAGAATCAGGAGGTTCATGAATGGCCTCACCTATCAGCTTCGGATTCTTATGACCAGGGAGAGCGTATCGGGTGCTACTTTTGAGTAGGTTATTCATATTTCCCGAGAGATTAAGTCAGTTTGTCGCCAGGAGCGAGATGAGAGGGAGGCTAAGAGGCCTCGGGGATCTGGTAACTTTGGTAGTGTTCCCTCCAGGGGTAAGTTTCAGCATAGCAGAGGCCGCCCATTTAGGCCTTCTCAGTCAGCTCGCCCAACTTATAGTGGTGCATCATCGGGGCATGGTCCCCGCAGTTCTCATCCGGGTTGCTCATCATTCAATGCCCTTCCAGCCCAGAGTTAATCTCGTGCACCATCAGTTTAGGGTTCATGTATGCCTTGTTTTTCTAGTGGTTATCCCGGTGCTAAGGGTTCCCTTCACTCCCCATCTATAGCACCAAGGGGTTGTTATGAGTGTGGAAAGTTGGGGAATATGTGGAGGCAGTGTTCTCATCGTCATAGGGGCCCGCCTCAGCATATGATCCAGCCATCGACTTCGGCACCAGTTACTTCACCACCCGCCTAGCCAGCTAGGGGTGGGGGTCTGACAGCTAGAGGCCGCCCTAGAGAGGAAGGTCGAGTAGGTGGAGGTCAGGCCCGTTTTTATGCACTTCCATCCAGACCAGATGCTATGGCCTCAAATGCCGTGATTACAAGTATTGTTTCAGTCTGTCACCGAGATGCCTCAGTCTTATTTGATCCTAGTTCCAGATATTCCTATGCTTCGTCATATTTTGCTCATTTTCTGTATATGCCCCTTCAGTCTTTAGTTAAATCTGTTCATGTGTCGACTCTGGTTGGCAATACTATTGTGGTGGACCGCGTGTATCAGTCATATGTGGTATCTATTGGGGGTATGGAAACCCGGGTGGATCTATTATTACTCAGTATGGTGTATTTTGATGTGATATTGGGCATGGATTGGATTTCTCCATGTCATGTTGTTCTAGACTATCACGCTAAGACCGTGACCTTAGCGATTCCAGGATTTTCGAGAGTTGAGTGGAGAGATTCCATTGATTATGTGCCTAGTAGGGTGATTTCATACATGAAGGCTCAACGTATGGTGGAGAAAGGGTGTTTATCTTATTTGGATTTTGTGAGGGATGTCAGTGCTGAGACTCCCACTATTGATTCTGTTCCCGTGGTCCGTGATTTTCCGGACGTGTTTCCTGCAGACCTACCGGGCGTGCCGCGTGAGAGGGATATTGATTTTGGTATTGATTTAGTACCAGGCACCAAACCTATTTCCATTCCACCGTATCGTATGGCACCGGTGAAATTGAAGAAATTGAAAGAGCAGCTTCAGGAACTCCCTGATAAGGGGTTTATTCGGCCTAGTGTGTCACCTTGGGGTGCACCGGTGTTATTTGTGAAGAAGAAGGATGGTTCCATGAGATGTATTGACCGGAGGTAGTTGAACAAGGTCACAGTCAAGAATAAGTATCCTTTGCCTCGTATCGATGATTTATTTGACCAGCTTCAGGGATCTAAGGCGTTCTCTAAGATTGATTTGGGATCCGGGTATCATCAACTAAAGATTCGGGATTTAGATATTCCTAAGACGTCTTTTAGGACCCGTTATGGCTATTATGATTTTTGGTGATGTCTTTGGGGCTGACCAATGCCCCATAAGCGTTCATGCATATGATGAACAACCTATTTCAGCCATACTTGGATACCTTCATTATTGTGTTCATTGATGACATCCTAGTGTATTCTCGTAGCTAGGAAGAGCATGCCCAGCATCTGAGAGATGTATTGCAGAGGTTGAGGGAGGAGAAGATTTATGCAAAGTTCTCCAAGTGTGAGTTTTGGCTTGGCTCGGTAGCTTTCTTGGGGCATGTGGTGTCCAGTAAGGGTATTCAGGTAGATGTGAAGAAGATAAAGGACGTACAGAGTTGGCCCAAATAGTCCTAAGCTATAGAGATTAGGAGCTTCCTTGGTTTGGCAGGCTATTACCGTCGCTTTGTGGAAGGGTTTTCTTCTATTGCTTCGCCCTTGACCAAAGTTACCCAAAATGGTGCTCCGTTAAGGTGGTCGGATGAGTGTGAGGAGAGCTTTCAGAAGCTCAAGATTGCTTTGACCACAACTCCAGTGTTAGTTTTGCCATCAACTTCAGGTTCTTATACCGTGTATTGTGATGCCTCGAGGATAGGCATTGGCTGTGTCTTGATGCAGGAGGGTAGGGTGATTACCTACTCCTCGTGCCAGTTGAAGACCCATGAGAAGAATTAACCAGTGCATGATCTTGAGTTAGAAGCCATTGTTCAGACCTTTAAGATTTGGCGTTATTATTTGTATGGGGTTCATTGTGAGGTTTTTACTGATCATCGAAGTCTGCAGCATCTATTTAAGCAGATGGATCTGAATTTGCTTAAGTGGAGATGGTTGGAGCTTCTAAAGGAATATGATATCACTATTCTATACCATCTAGGGAAGGCCAATGCAGTGGCCGATGCCTTGAGTCACCGAGCAGAGAGTTTGGGGAGTCTAGCATATCTTCCAACAGTAGAGAGACCTTTACACTTGATGTTTAGGACTTAGGGAGCTTGCTTGTGAGGTTGGATATGTCGGAGCCCAGTCGGGTATTGGCTTGCGTGGTCTCCAGGTCTTTTCTTTATGACCGTATGAGGGAGCGCCAGTATGATGACCCACACTTGCTCGTTCTTCAAGATATGGTCCGGCGAGGTGATGCTAGGGATGTAACTATTGGTGAGGATGGTGTGATGAGGCTGCATGGTCGGATATGCGTGCCAAATGTAGATGAGCTTCGGGAGTTGATTCTTGAGGAGGCCCACAGCTGGCGGTATTCCATCCATCCGGGTGCCGCAAAGATGTATCAGGATCTGAGACAACATTATTGATGGAGGTGGATGAACAAGGACATTGTCGGATTTGTAGCTCGGTGTCTCAATTGTCAGCATGTCAAGTATGAGCACCAGAGACCAGGTGGATTGCTTCAGAGGTTGGACATTTCGGAGTGGAAGTGGGAGCAGATCACCATGGACTTTGTAGTTGGGCTCCCATGGACTTCGAGGAAGTTCGGTGCTATTTGGGTTATTGTGGATCGGCTGACCAAGTCCACTCTCTTCATTCCTGTTGGTACTACTTACACTTCGGAGCGGCTATCTGAGATTTATATCCGGGAGATTGTCCAATTGCATGGTGTTCCAGTTTCCATCATTTCTTATAGAGGTACTCAATTCACATCGCAGTTTTGGAGGGTCGTGTAGTGGGAGTTGGGTACTCAGGTTGAGTTGAGCACAACTTTTCATCCTCAGACGGATGGTCAGTCTGAGCGCACTATTCAGATACTAGAGGTCATGTTGCGCGCTTTTATTATTGATTTTAGGGGTTCATGGGACCAGTTTCTGCCACTCGCGAAGTTTTCATATAATAATAGTTATCAGTCGAGTACTCAGATGGCTCCATACGAGGCTTTATATGGGAGGAGGTGTAGATCTATGATTGGTTGGTTTGAGACGGGTGAGGCTAGGCTCTTGGGTACAGATTTAGTACAAGATGCTTTAGATAAGGTGAAGTTGATTCAGGAGCGGCTTCGCACAGCGCAGTCTAGGCAGAAGAGCTATGCGTATAGGAAGGTCTGTGATGCATCTTTCATGGTTGGGGAGAAGGTTCTGTTGAAGGTGTCACCCCTGAATGGTGTTATGCGGTTTGAGAAGCGGGGCAAGTTGGGTCCCCGGTTTATTGAGCCTTTTCAGGTGCTTGAGAGAGTAGGGGAGGTGTATTATAGGCTTGCTTTGCCACCTATCTTGTCGTGTGTGCATCCAGTATTTCATGTTTCCATGCTCCGAAAGTATGTTGGTGACCCATCCCATGTTTTGGACTTCAACACGGTTCAGTTAGAGGGTGATATGACTTATGATGTGGAGCCGGTGGCTATTATAGATCGGCAGGTCCAAAGGTTGAGGTCAAAGAATACAGCTTCAGTTAAGGTGCAGTGGAGAGGGAAGCCGGTGGAGGGGGCCACCTGGGAGATCGAGCAGGAAATGCAGAGCAGATATCCACACCTTTTCGAGACTCCAAGTATGTTTCTAGACTCGTTCGAGGACGAACATTTGTTTAAGAGGGGGAGGATGTAACGACCCGTCCGGTCGTTCTGAGCGCTTTCCCCCATTCCTGCTTCATTATTTGCTGTTCAGCTCTATTATTTTATGTCGGGTCGGTTGACTGGGGTTCAGAGTGATTTTGGAGAGAAATAAGGCACTTAGTCTCTTAAGTTGGTTAATTAGTTGGAAAAGTTAACCGGAAGTTGACTTATAGGTAACTGATCTCGGAATTTGGTTTTTATGGTTTGGATAGCTTCGTTAGGTTATTTTGGACTTAGGGGTGGGTTCAGAATGTTGTTCGGAAGTCTGTGGTAGAATTAGGCTTGAATTGGCGAACATAGATTTTTGGTAATTTCTGGTCGGTAGTGTAAAATTAGATATCGGAGTCGGAACAGAATTCTAGAAGTTGGAGTAGGTTCGTAGTGTCGTTTGTGATGTGTACACAAAATTTTAGGTAATTCAGACGTGGTTTGGTTGGTTTCGGCATCGTTGGAGAATTTCGGAACTTTAAAAAATCCTTAGGCTTGAATTTCGGGTTAATTTGGTGTTTTGATGTTGTTTTGAGTGTACTGAGGGTTCGACTAAGTTCGTGTGATGATATATGAGGTGTTGGTATATTAGGTTAAGGCTCCGAGGGGCTCGGGTTTATTTCGGATGGCCATCGGGGAGTTAGAACTTGGGAAAAATTTGTTGGTGCTGCTATTTCTGGTGTTCCGCACCTGCGGAAGGGAGATCACAAATGCGGCGATCGCAGGTGCGGTATAGGGTCGCAGGTGCAGAGTTTGAGGCCTGGGGACTTTCCGCAGAAGCGGACGAGTGAGCGAACCCGCAAGCCCACATGTGCGAAGGAGAGACCGCAGATGCGATGTGGGCTGGATAAGTCGAATCCGCAGAAGCGGAGACCGCATGTGCGGTCCCGCAGATGCGGTTTTGCTAGGCAGAACCTATAAATTGGAGACTTTGCAAAATTTGGGTTATTTTCCACCATTCTTGTTCGGACTTGGAGCTTTTTGAAGGGTTTTGAAGAGTGAATCAAGGGGATTTTCGTGGAGGTAAGCTACTTGAACATAATACTCAATTCTATGATGATTTTTAGTAGATTAAGCATGAAATTTTGTGGGATTTAAGGGTGAAAATTGGGGAATTAGGGCTTGGGACTTAAGAGTAAGAATTGGATGATTGAGGGGTCAAACGAAGTTAGTTTTTGATAAATTTGGTATGCATGGACTGGGGAGGGGATACGGATTCTGGTTGTATGAATTTTATCGGATTCCGAGATGTGGGGTCGGGGGTCGGGTTTGGTCAATTTCGGGATTTTTGATGTAATTTGATAATTTTCGTGTGGGCTTTGTTCCTTTAGCATGTATTGATGATATGATTTTTATTTTGGTTAGATTTGGAGCATTTGCAGGCCGAGTTAAGAGGCAAGGGCATCACGGGTTAGAGTTTTGTCCGGTTTGAGGTAAGTAATGATTTTAAATCTTGTCCTGAGGGTATGAAACCCTTGATTTCACATCGTTTCACTATTTTGAAGTGGCACACATGGTAGATGACGAGCGTGTGGCGTGAACCGTTGGGGATTGTGACTTTTTCCGTCCCATAGCAACTATTAAGTTGCCTATTTGACTGGAAACTATATAATATATTGTGTTTTAGAAAATATTACTATGCTTTGGGCCTCGTGCCACATTTGGGCCCTTTGGGGCTTTTACTACTATTTCATCACTGTTTTGATTTAAAATTTGTACTCAGTCATGCTATGTTTTACTGATTTCATAACTCAGTCTTATTTACCTGTTTTGATGCATAAAATGATATTTTGGGCTGAGCACCATGTTTTGTTGATAGCCCAAGTGGATTGAGAGGTTTCTGACTGAGTGAGGCTGAGGGCCTGTGTTGTGAGGATATCATGGGAGCGGGCTGCGTGCCGCAACATATTGTACTGATTTATGATATATGAGAGGCCGATGGCCTGATTGATTACGCCACGAGATGGCTTGTTATAGCGCTTGGGCTGTAGGAGTCCCTCCGGAGTCTGTACACCCCCAGTGAGCGCGGGTACCCTGAGTGAGTGATGTGATATTGCCCGAGGGGCTGTTCTTGATTCATGTTGTGCTCGCAGGGATGATTACGAGTGATTGTGAGGTTGCCCGCGGTGCTGATTCTGAGTGATGTTATTCTCGAGGGGCGGCGTGTGATACATGTTTTTCTCGAGGGGAAATATATGATTTTCATCACTTTTACTCTAAACTTCATTGAAACTCTTTTGAAACTGTTGGAAAAATATCTTCAAATGATTTTCACTAAAATTTGGTTTTAAGCGAGAGGATTTGACTTATATACTGTTATGAAGGCATGATGTACTTACTATGATTTCATGACGTGGATTTATGTGTTTCTTACTGATCAGTCTTTATTTACCTTTATTACTTACTGAGTTGGCGTACTCACATTACTCCATGTACCTTGTGTGCAGATCCAGGGATTTCTGGATGTGATAGCGAGCGCTAATTCTTCCATCCATCGCGGATACTCGGAGTCGGCAAGGTAGCTGCATGGAGATCACAACCTTTCTCCTCTCCCTTTTATCTTCCTTAGACTATATTAGTGTTTTCCAGACTGTAATTGTCTTAGTTGTTTTCGGATAGTCCTTGGTAGACGCTCGTGACTTGTGACACCCCGATGTCGGGCTTTTGTTCGTTTTCCGCACTTATTATTTAAACTTATGTTATGAAGATTATTAATTAATGGTTTAAAAACACCTTTATTATGAAGTGTCGAATTATTCTGAAAATGTGTCGGCTGGCCTAGTTCCATGATAGGCACCATCACCACCGGGTTGTTTGGGGTCGTGACATTTTTAGGCTAAAGGATCACCCCGTGCAACATAAATAATACTTCGTAACTCCCCCCAAGATGGAGGTGTTACTCATATTATGCAACGGGCACAAACTATCATCTCCTGCTACCCGATTACTATCTTTAAGTTATTTACCTAAAGCGCTCTAATCAGTTCTAAATCGTACCCTATGTGTGCACTACCTGTCCTTTACCTATGGCCCAGGAGGCATTTGGACCTCTATTTTGGGTGATTCTAGACCTAACTTAGGCTGCTAAAAAATGATAAAAACTAGGCGACATACAAAACAAATTGGACTTTCATGTAAAGCAAATAAGGGCTCAGATTAGCCTCCACATTTAGGCAGCAAATGCACGCAAACAAATTAGGCATTTTGACATCTTCAATTAAAGTCCTTAGGTCCTATAGTCATAATTTCTATGTGATTCTGGGTTTTAATCATACTGGCAGTTATGCAAAGTAATTGTTAAGTGACTATACAATTGCCTACTGATTATAAATTTAAGCGGCCAAACCTATAGTCATGATATCTAGGTGATTTACTCAGCGTTAGGCAGTGATAAGCAATGAGAGATATTCAGAATTACTCAGTTGTTCCTATAGGCATGCTTTCTAATGGCGTTCAACAAGGCAGTGGTTTAGAGCCCAATTTTAGCACTTAACACAAGTGGGGATTACCCCATAGACGTGATTCCTACCTTCGATGATTGAAACTGGTTCTAGTTCTTATAGGCATGCATACTAAATGATAAGTATAACAATCAATTAAACCTATATGCATGATTTCTAAAGAGGCAGATTTGAATATGCTGCAATGCAAATTGAACTTTGGTTATTTTTATTTCCTATAGGCATGGTGTCTAATCATGTAAAAGCAGAATGTGCAGGTTATCTACAGAGCTTATTTGAGCCAAAGTAAACCCCTATAGGCAGGTTATCTACAGAGCATATTTGAGCCAAAGTAAACCCCTATAGGCAGGTTATCTAACACACAATAGCAAATGAAATAAACACCTATAAGCAAGTTTTCTAACACAGAATAGCATAATGTATTTGAATAAAGTAAACACCTATAGTCAAGATTTCTACCCATTTCAAATGTCAAAAAATAAGCCCATTTTCCAAATTTACTAACATCCCAATTGTTATTACAAATAATTATTACAGATCAGAATTGAATGAATGAATTACACAGTATATAAACTATAGAAAGCCTGCAGCAGGCCCAAATACACCTGGCCAGGCCAGGCCTTCAACTTACAATAGCTCCAAAAGCCCATGTTTATTGATACACATTAACCAGCAGTGAAGGATTCACCCATATCTAAAGGATAAGCATACATAACCCAAATCTATAGTGTGTCAAAGTTCCCATGGGCTTCAAGTAGCCATGGCAGTTCTCACACTAGAGAAGAATGATCAAAACAATTCAAAGAAGACTAGGGACCAAATCCTAGTCTGTCAAAGTTCACGAGGGTCTCATATGATCCATGAGAAATGCTCATGCTAGGGAGGCCAGGGATAGAACCTAAATTGCTTTGTCTTTCAGCCAACAAAGAGTGAGGATTCAGGAGAGCAGGATAGGATTAGGGGATACATTTAGGGACAGAATCACACATAGAACAGAAACAAAAAACAACACATTTGAACCTAAGCGGACTTAATTATGTTTTTGAGAATTAACAAAGACGAATGCTAATAAGGATCAGTTCATGAACAGTTCGTAAAAATAACAAAGGCTGCAGATTAGACTAGGTCACAGAAAGAAAGCTCATTGATTAACAGTAGGTCAGGATCACACTAATTAGTATTAGGGACTTGATTAAACAATTTAGCAGAGTTATCATAGCATAATGAGCACAGAGACAAGCAGGTCACATGGTAACAGGTTCAACAACAAGCTAATGAATCTACGAAGTAACACATGAGTAACTAGTTCTTAAGAAAGGTGTAAAAGCATGTTTAACTTCCAAAGATAGTCCTAGATAATACAGATAATACAATTTAGGGTATCTAATCTAAGAGCAGTAATACATTAAACGAGTAATGAAGTAGTAACAGATTCAATAACTCACCAGTTGAGATGAGACAGAAAAAAAAGAACCCAGTAGTGTAGCAATTATAACCAAACAGAGACAGAACACTTGAAGATTTCTGGCCTTGGCTTCCAACCGGCCAGGAATAAGAAATACACAGAATAATATATGCTAGAGAATAACAGTGTATATTTTTTTTTATAGTGGTGAGAAAATTTCGAACTCTAAATCTGTCTTTAAATGGGGAGTAGGGGAGGGGTTTAAATAGTACTGAAATTTAACACACAAATATGGAAACAATTAATCAAAAAACTAGAAAGGAAAGCACTTAAGAGTTAATAAGAAAGGAAAAATCTGAAACCCTAATTTGAAACCCTAATTTAGGTAAAATATACAAAATCGGCAGAAATAACAAGCAACGAGATGCATATAGACATATGGACAGAGACTTTAACAAAAATAATTAAAGAATTGAACCAGATTTGGTTCGATTTTGAAGAATCAAAAACCCCAATTTAAGGGCAAGTAAAAATGAGTAGAAATAACAAGCAAAGAGTCATAATGAGATGCATATAGACAGAAATATTAACGAAAATAGTTAAAGAATCAAACCATATTTGATTAGATCTAGAAAAGATCTGAAACCCTAGTGCCAGGGTAAGTAGAGAAATCGCAAAGATTCACAAAGATTCGTAGAGATCCATACCATAAAAGAGAAATGAAGAACATAGACGGAAAAAGGTCAAGGACAACACCATTTAAGTTCGAAATTGAAGAGAGTCCCAATACCAAAGATAGGTGAGATATGGTAAGAAACCACTAGGGAATCCCATGTCCGGCGGGATTAGGAGAGGAGATTGGTGGGGGGGGGGGGAGACAACTAGGGTTTAGAGAAGTGAGGTGAGAGCATTTGAAGGTGGCAGCCGGTGGGAAATGGCTAGGGTTAAGGGGGGTTTGGTTAATTTAAACGGGCAGTTGTAACGTGGATCGTTGATCTCAGAGATCAACGACCACGTTTTAAAGGGGTTCTAGGTCGAGTAGTTAATTGGTTAAGGGTGATTAGGCCAGGGGTAATTGGGCTGGTGATAATTGGGTAGGTTTGGGTCCGAAATTTTTTGACAATTGAGGCCAAATTTTAAATATCCAAATTTAATTAGTAAATAATTTGTCAAAAATAATAAATAAATAATAAAAATATCATTTATATATAAAAACAAATAAAAACACTTATTTAACATTATAAAAATGTAAAAAGATTATTTTGGCATAAATAAATTAATTATAAATACATATAGGCTATTATTGCAAGTGTGCAATTTTAGCCTTTAAAAATGCAAAATGTAATTATGTTAAAATATTTAAAATCTAACATGTGTGTAAATGATGAAATTAGATGATAAAATCGTTATACAATAATTTGAGGTAATTAATGAGTATTTGTATAATAAAAATTCAGGAATAAGTTGATTTAAAGCCCTTAAAAGTTATGAACAATTATGAAAAAATGCTTGTATATGTTTTATAAATCAAGTGATGGTGCATATGAACTAGTTTGAAAGTATAAATATATATTTGGAAAATATGAGGAAACAATTGGGTATCAACAGCTGCCCCTCTTTACCCGGGAAGGATGAAAGAGTTGTCGGGTAAAGAAATGATGACCGATTTTGACCGAACGGGGTGATTTGAAAAATATAGGCCGCGCTCTAGTCTATGAGATTCCTACATATCCCTGGTATTACAGGAATCATGCCATGTGTAGTTCTGGATCCAACGGTGGAACGAACCGATGTAGTTGTTGTAAGAACTGCCAAAATATTCTGGACATGACAAACGAGAATGGGAATGGTTATGGATACTTAAGTGGGTATCATATGAGAATGGGTAACGGACGATGATCAGTTACGTTTGAAATAATTGAAGGATATGAGCGCTGAATGGAAACCCGAGCGAAGATTGCTCCAGTTATGAGAACGGTTGCTTCCCGGATTACCTGCAAACTCAAAATACAATGCGTTCATATATATTATTGCATAAATTTTAACATGATGCAAATTCCCTTTGGACCATGGAGATTGTTTTTGGACGGTGAGGATGACGTGCTTAGACCATGATGTCCCAGGCCATGAATTGTGCGATAAAGGATTCGCATGCCATGAAATGATATTCTCGGGCTATGAAGATGGTGCCTCTAAACCATGATGCCTTTGAATAATTATGTGCAAGATAAAGATATCCTCAGGCCATGGCATGGTGTCTTCTGGCTATGAGGATGATGCCTTCGGCCAGGTTAACTTAGTTGAGCGCCGGTCGCGCTCCCTGAGTTCGGGGCATGATAGTTATGTTGAGTATTTCCACTTTGATCTGTATTACTCCTATTTACACATTTATATTAAACTCAAATTCGTTATGTCATGTTTTTACTATTTAAAATAATGTTAGGTGACCGGCTTACCTAGTTTTGGAGACTAGGTGCCATCACGGCCTCTATTGAGGGATTTGGGTCATAAGAAGGTTGTATTAGAGATATAGGTTCGTAGGTTATACGAGTCACATGCAAGTTTACTAGAGTCTTTGAATAATTTCACTTCTTTTAATCCTTATCGTGCAAATTTATAGATTTTAGAATTTGAGTCGTTGTCTTTCCATTCTCAGATGGTGAGGACACGAGCTTCAGATATAGTGATGATGCTGGCCCCCGGGCCGGTGTTGCTAGGGGACGAGGCAGAGGCAGAGGTTGTGGTGGTGCACGTGCTACAACTAGAGCACTTGCAAAAATAATAGTTGAGCAGCCACCAGTAGCTCTAGTTGGGGAGTAGACAACTGAGGTGCATGTTGCTACCCTTGGACATCAGGAGACTCTAGCACATTTCTTGAACATTATTCGTACCTTGGCTCAGGCGAGATTGATTATGGTCGCACTAGCTACTTCTTAGGTTGGGGAGGAGCTCAGACTCCCACCGCTCGTACTCCAGATCAGAAGGCTCATGTTGATCAGGCTTTAGGTGCTATGTCGGTGCAGCCAGTGATCGCGGTTCGGCCCGCGGTTAGGCCGATGGCGTCAAAGGAGGAGAAGAAGAGGTTAGAGAGGTTCATCAATTATTCTTCTCCCATTTTCAGTGGCCCAACTTCTGAAGATACACATGTTTTTCTATACTAGTGTCACTGTATTCTGCGCACTATGGGCATAGTGGAGGTGAGCGAGGTTGACGTCACTACTTTCCAGCTGATAGGCCCGACCGGCGTATAGATGGTGGGAGACTTTTGAGGAGTGTAGGCCAGCTGATGCAGTGGCACTTACTTGGGATCAACTCACTAATCTCTTTTTGAAGGAGTTCGTTCCATATACCCTTAGGTATGCGTTGCGCGCCGAGTTCAAGCAATTGCTCCGTGGAACTATGTTTGTGTCTGAGTATGTCAACGACCCGATCGTTCATTTTGATTTCTAGAACCTCTCTCCCCTAAATAAGACTTCCCCGTATGTGCTTTTACTGTTTTATGACTTGCGGGTATGGTTAGTTCGGGATATGGAAGGGTTCAGGTTGAAACCGGAACACTTGGTTCCGTAAGGTTGGCGTAAAAGAAGTATGACTTTGGTCATCATTTTGAGTAAACAACCTCGGAATAAGGATTTGATGGTTCTAATAGATTCGTATGATAATTTTGGACTTGGGCGGATGTTCGGATTGGGTTTTGGTTCTTAAAGTTCTTTAAATTAATTTTGGAGCGGTGTTTGGTGATATCGAGGTCCAAACGGAATTCCTAGATAAAGAATAACTTTGTAATGTCTTTTAAGACTTGCACACAAAATTTGGTGTCGTTCCGAGTAGTTTAAGTATGTTTTGGTGCATTGGAAGTAAATTGAAGAACTAGAAGTTCTTAAGTTTGATTCAATTGGTTTTGGAGTGCGATTCTTAGTTTTAATGTTGTTTCGGGTGTTCCGAGAGTTTGAGCGAGTACGTTTTATGATTCCAAACTTGTTGGTATGGTTGGACGGGGCCTTGGGGGCCCCGAGTGCCATTCAGATGATGTGCGACTTGAGTTTGAAACTCAACAGGGCTGCTGGCGCAACAATTTTGGTGTTCCTGCACCTGCGGGCCTTGGGTCGCAGGTGTGAGCCTAGCCTCCCATATGCGGCCCCTTTTCCGTAGAAGCAGGACCGCAGAAGCGGGAGCCCGTCCGTAGAAGAGACCCTAGCCGACCCAACCAGTTCTGCAGAAGCTGGCCCTTGTTACCAGAAGCGGGACCACTGATTCGGCCTAGGCACTGCATGTGGGAAATCGCTGGAGGCAGTGAGGTTAATTTAATACGGGACTTAAGCCAATTTTACTCATTTTCTCTCACATTTTGGGCGATTCTTGGAGCTTCTTGAGAGGGATTTTCACCTACTTATTGGAGGTAAGTAATTTCTATCTAATATGAGTTTAATACATAGATTATGGGTAGATTTCAACATGAAAACTGGTAGTGGCCTCAGATTCCATGATCAGAAGTACTATCTCTCTTTGCGGTACGGATACCTCAGTATTATTTGATCCAGGATCTACCTATTCATATGTATCATCCCTATTTGCTCATTTTCTGGATATTCCTTGTGAGTCCTTGGGTACTCCTGTTTATGTGTCCACTCTTGTGGGCGATTCGGTTGTGTTGGATCAGATATATCAATCCTGTATGGATACATTCTGTGGATATGTGACTAGGACAGATCTTCTATTTCTTGATATGACCGACTTTGAGGTCATCCTGGGCATGGACGTGTTATCCTCATATCACGCATCCTTGATTGTCATTCCAAGACTGTCACCTTAGCTATGCCAGAGTTGGCGATGTTGGAGTGGAATGGCTCATCTGTCAGTACATCCAGTTGGGTAATATCTTTTATGAAGGCTCGACACATGGTTGAGAAGGGTTGCTTGGCTTATCTAGCATATGTTCGGGATACTACCGCAGAGTCTTTGACGATTGATTTAGTGCCAGTAGTTCGAGAGTTCACCGATGTGTTTCCCTCAGACCTTCCACGCATGCCGCCAGATTGTGATATTGATTTCTGTATTGACTTGGCTCCAAGAACTCAACCTATATCTATCCCACCGTGGCTCCGAAAGAATTGAAGGAGTTGAAGGAACAACTTGAGGAGTTGCTAGCAAAGGGGTTAATCAGGCCGAGTGTATCACCTTGGGGTGCACCAGTATTATTTGTGAAGAAGAAGGATGGGACTCTGCGGATGTGCATTGATTACCGCCAACTGAACAAAGTCACCATTAAGAACAAGTACTCGTTGCCGCGTATTGATGATTTGTTTGACCAGTTGCAGGGTGCTAAGGTGTTTCCTAAGATTGACTTGAGATCGGGGTACCATCAACTGAAGATTCGGGACTCAGATGTTCCGAAGACTGCCTTCCGTACTAGATATGGGCATTATGAGTTTCTAGTGATGTCTTTCGGCTTGACGAATGCCCCAGCATCATTTATGGATTTGATGAACAAATGTTCAGGCCTTATATTGATTCATTCATCATTGTCTTCATTGATGACATCTTGATCTACTCACATAGCCTAGGGGAGCACGAGCATCATTTGAGAGTAGTGCTCCAAACTTTGCAGGGACAGAAGTTATATGCTAAGTTCTTCAAGTGTGAGTTTTGGTTAGATTCTGTGGCATTCTTGGGACATGAAGGTGGATCTCAAGAAGATTGAGGCGGTTCAAAGCTGGCCTCGTCCTACTTCTGCGGCTGAGATTAGGAGTTTCTTGGAGTTAGCAGGTTATTACCGCCGGTTTGTGGAGGGCTTTTCCTCTATCGCAACACCTTTGACTAGATTGACCCAGAAAGGTGCTCAGTTTCGTTGGTCAGATGATTGTGAGGCGAGCTTCCAAGAAGCTCAAGAAAACTTTGACCACATCACCAGTTCTTGTGTTGCCTTCCGGCTCGGGGATGTATACGGTGTATTGCGATGCTTCACGCGTTGGCTTGGATTGTGTATTGATGTAGGAGGGGCGAGTTATTGCATATGCTTCACGTCAACTACAGCCCCATGAGAAGAATTATCGTGTGCACAATTTGGAGTTGGCCGTGATTGTTCATGCTCTCAAGATTTGGAGGGATTACTTATATGGGTGTCTAGTAAGGTGTACACTGATCACCACAATTTGCAGCACTTGTTCAAGCAAAGGGATCTCAACCTGAGGCAGCGCAGATGGCTTAAGTTACTGAAGGACTATTACATCACTATCCTTTATCATCCGGGCTAGGCGAATGTAGTCGTGGATCCCTTGAGCATAAAGGCAGATAGTATGGGAAGTTTGAAATTCATTTTAGCGAAGGAGAGGCCTCTAGCTTTGGACATTCAGTCCTTGGCTAACATACTTGTGAGGTTGGATATTTCAGAGCCAAGCCGAGTTATTGCATGTCTTTTTGCCTAGTCTTCATTATTGGAGCATATCAAGGCTCGATAGTTTGATGATCCGCACTTGGAAATTCTTAGAGAGACGGTACTATAGGGTGGTGCCAAGGAGGTTTTTATTAGAGAGGATGGTGTCCTGCGACTCCAGGTTCGTCTATGTGTTCCTAATGTCGATGGCTTGAGGTAGAGTATTCTAGAGGAGGCACACAGTTCTCGGTATTCTATTCACCCAAGTGTTACAAAGATGTTCCGGGACTTGAGACAACATTATTGGTGGTGGTGGATGAAGAAAGAGATAGTTGAGTATGTAGTTAGGTGCCTGAATTGCCAGGAGGTTAAGTATGAGCACCAAAAGCCAGGTGGTCTACTCCAGCAGATAACCATACCAAAGTGGAAGTGGGAACGCATTACTTTGGGCTTTGTAGTTGGCTTTCCGCGGAGATGTAACTGTGATTTGGGATGTAACTATTTCTTTACTTTCCTGTATATTGGTGTTGGGATTTGGTTCTTGTGTTACTGTGACGACTTAGTTTGTGTTTATCTTTTAGGTGAATTGGTATTCTGTTTATCATGTTATTTATTACATTTCTGTTATGTGACACTGCCTGGTTCTCGTGTGGATGGTTATGTTGAAATTATGCAGGGTATGTTTTATTTTGAGCGGTGATATCCTTGATCACCAGTTGATCTTTTCTCTTTGTTCTATCTCTCTTTGATGATAGATAGATTCATGGCTTTCCTTCAGAGAATTGGTCTTGTAGCATGGGTATAATTCTGTTAATTTAGAAGGAATGTAAGGTTTACATTGAGGTTGTGCCCATAGGCTGACTTGGTGGTTTTGTTTAGTGACAACATAATTTATTTCCGTACTGACTTGTGGCTTGTTTTTGAAAGGAAAGAAATGGTTGAAGCAGGTACTATTATCACACAATCTCCC
Organism: Nicotiana undulata; assembly: GCA_005239495.1. Lineage (NCBI taxonomy): Eukaryota > Viridiplantae > Streptophyta > Magnoliopsida > Solanales > Solanaceae > Nicotiana > Nicotiana undulata. The sequence goes on along the minus strand of ML272421.1, from coordinate 3,048 downwards.
GTATGAATTCTTGCTCTTATATTCACAAAATAGCTTCTCAGGTTATATATGGTTCCCTTTTCTTTACTTTCTTGTAGATTGGTGTTGGGATTTGGTTCTTGTGTTACTGTGAAGACTTAGTTTGTGTTTTATCTTTTAGGTGAATTGGTATTCTGTTTATCATGTTATTTATTACATTTCTGTTATGTTACACTGCCTGGTTCTCGTGTGGATGGTTATGTTGAAATTATGCAGGGTATGTTTTATTTTGAGCGGTGATATCCTTGATCACCAGTTGATCTTTTCTCTTTGTTCTATCTCTCCTTGATGATAGATAGCTTCGTGGCTTTCCTTCAGAGAATTGGTCTTGTAGCATGGGTATAATTCTGTTAATTTAGACAGAATGTAAGGTTTACATTGAGGTTGTGCCCATAGGCTGACTTGGTAGTTTTGTTTAGTGACAACATGATTTATTTCCGTACTGACATGTGGCTTGTTTTTGAAAGGAAAGAAATGGTTGAAGCAGGGACTATTATCACACAATCTCCCGTATGAATTCTTGCTCTTATATTCACAAAATAGCTTCTCAGGTTATATATGGTTCCCTTTTCAGAGTCACTGATTCCAATTGGGCCTTGACTTTTGTTTTCTATTTGAGTTTTCACGTGCCATGAGTGGGGTTATTTATTTGAAGTTTTCTTGCATCATATGTGGTTTAGGACTAGTGTTGCGGGAGAACCCGATCTGTCGGTCATGCGAAAGAAAAGCACATATTCCCGCCATTTATGAGGAAATAGAAGAGTTCTATCAGTACTGGAGATAACAAGAACCACACGATAGAGTAGAAGAGAATAAAAATGGAGTTTGTTCCTAACTTGATAGCCTCTGCGAGATAAGTACAGACGTCTCTGTACCAATCCTTCAGACTCTATTAAGCTAGTTCGTGAATTGTGAGACCTAAGAAACCTAGGGCTCTGGTACATAAATATATATATATATCTCGTGAATTATCACTCCTTGTTGCGGCGTGCAACCCGCTCCCACTAGACATATCATGTCAATTTATTTATAAACTTCACAATTCAGGCCCAAGCCTTTCACAATATTTTTGTCTCAACAATTATAAATAAGAAACTACATTTTTTCATAAACTTCATCAATATCCTTTCAACCATGAAACCAACAGGAACATAAATATATATATCTCGTAAAATAATGCCAAACTGCTCAACCTTTTTGTGCCACATGGGAACCAAATAAACAACCAATACTCTTCCATAATGACCACAACAATATTCAACAACAACATAATAAGGCCAAGTAGTCATAGAAACAATAATGAACGTAGAACAATTAGGACAAGAATCAATTAAATTGGAAACGGGGAAGGGATCATGCTTAATATGCCATTTGGTGGTGCATAGATACTTGTCACCTCACCTATACACCACACACATGCAATTCACATAGAAAATATGTGGGGATTACTATTCCCTCAAGTCAAGGTTAAACCAAGCACTTACCTCGATCTCACAAGCAATTCATTGTTCTAGCACTGCCTTTCCTTTAGAATTTGCTTCTAATCCGCTCGAATCTAATCATAATTGGTTCAATGTTATCAATCATAGCCTAAAGGAATCAACTTTATTGAAAAATAATGGTTCTCCTATGTTTTCCTATCCAAATTAAAAAATCGACCCCAAACTCACTTGGTCTAAACTCGAGGTTCGGACCAAAACCCGTTTATCCAATCTCACACCGAGCCCGGATATGCAATTGGTATTGGAATCCGACCTCAATTCGAGGTCCAATTCCTCAAAATTTGAAATTCCTAAGTTCTACAAAAAAATTCAAATTTTTCCATTGAAAACTCTAGATTCTAAGTTGAAATCTTGTTAAAAGTTGTTAAGGAATGAAAGGGATTAGTTAAAGATCACTCACCAATGATTTGGAGAAGTTTGGGTCTTTGAAAAATCGCCTATGGAGGTTTAGGGTTTGAGAGGATTGAAAAATGGGTGAAAATCTCGTCAAAGATCTCATTTAATAGGCTGCAGATGTCGCATTTGCGACCCGGAGTTCGCATTTGCGACATCTGGCACCATCAGTATTTTTCCGACACTAAAATGGGTATAACTTCCTCATACGATGTCCAAATTCGATGATTCTTTTTCCTATGGCTCCGTAATTACGATACTGATTGAATGGTTTAATAAAAACTAAATTTGGAGCTCATTTTCTTATTGTGCTGTCATTTATGCTTGAAGAAACGACGATGAAGCATCAAAAATAGGCGCAACATAGCCTAAACCTATCCGCAACTCATCCAAGCCCTCGGGGCTCCAAACTAGTCACGCCCCAAAACCGAGGGACGAGACCGGCGCCTAACCGGATGAACCCAGTCAAGCAGACCTGGATTGCCTTTCCTACCCAACATATTACCCCGTGTTCATAACGTATATTATTCCATATGAGTTAGCCAATTTAGATTCAAAGTACACTTTACAACATGATTCCATTTTCCTCTTCTAGTTTTCAACAATAGATAATCCAAAATATACAAGTTACATACAACATTTCTAATTTGCGATCCACATTTACGAGTGAGTACGACTATGTCACGACCCAAATCGATGGGCCGTGACGGGCACCCGGTACCTNTATGTCTACAAGCCTCTAAGAGTACATAAATATCATAAAGGTCGGGACAGAGTCCCACCTTACCAAACAATATGTGTCTAAATCATACAAACCAAACGAGCAACTCCGAAGCAAATGGAGCGCACCAACATCTTCTGCTGAGATGATAGCCTACTTGGAGGGCTATTGACCTGCCTATCAGGACCTGCGGGCATGAAACGCAGCGTCCCCGGGAAAAAGGGACGTCAGTACGAATAATGTACCGAGTATGTAAGGCACATAAATAAATACATAAGAGACATGGAAGAGATATAGAGTAATTGACTCAACCTGTATGTCTGGATAACTCTGTGAATAAATCACTTTTAGCATCATGCATATGCGTATGAATGTCATGTCGTGCATAGATATATGTTTCATAACATCATCAGC